>CAJPEV010000804.1:0-19027 GCA_905338385.1 Darwinula stevensoni | reverse complement strand
TTTCTCGATCGTTTAGCCTCGATCTCGAAAGCTCTTTCAAGCAGATGCAACCGCATCAGTGTTCAAATACAGACTGCAGCATCTTCGTGAAATACAAATTATCCTTCAAATGCTATGAATACATATTATTTTCAAATTGTATATTATAAGTCAATTATCTCTGGAATGTTAGAAATGATGCAAATGCCGAACCGGATCACGACGGAGAGAGCCGCTACCCGACGCAAGTCGCGAGATCGGCTGAATCTCACTCGGGACCCGCGTCGCTTGGCGACCCACTCGACGCGGAGCACGGCGGGGGTCCCGGAGGAGGACGGGGCCTTTTTGAGAGGCGGGCGGGGGAGGGTGATGCGGGGGTCCGCCGCTTTCCCCGAAGGATTCCCCTTTTGGAATCTCCACTCGTTCGATGGGGATGGCGATTCTAAGATTCTGACAGGAAGGGCCGGTCGCAACGGTGCATCGTCGGCCTGACGCGATCCCGATGCTATTTCGCATATTTTGGTGCCATAAGCATGCATTTTTCCAGGCCATATAATGATTAAGCATGTGAAGTTTTGGAACCAAGGGACTGGCGCATCTTTGAATTGTTCCATATCCGGGGAGCCTCTAATAACCTGGGACGAACTTTAGAATTTGGGGGAATAGAACTAGGAACTGATCCGCAAACTATTGCGTGCTGAAAAGTTCCCACTTTAAAATATAGATATACTCTTTACTGGTAAATCTTTTACTAGTAAATACTAGGTACTTTACTGGTAAATCTGTGAACTTAGGACGTAAAGTCCCGTGTACCTAAAGAAAAAAAACGTATCCTCTTTACGATTTCCCTGCTAACGTACCGCGCGACCCAAAGTATATTTGGACAGGCTGAATTCCTAGAGTAAACCCGGAAAGAAAAGAAAGGAACGAGTGCAGAGGCAGATTCGTAAGTAAATTCGCTAATAATTTCATTGGATACTCCTTGATGTGCCATCGTTCAACTGATTCACCATTTTAAGCTTTTCCTCATGGGAATTTTTCTAGTCCAAATACTCAGAGATTTCTCGATTGTCATCAATTGCGATACAAAACACCGTTTGAGAAAAAGAAACCGACATTTGCGTTCGAATACTGGCTTCAACATCTTCGTGAAACGAGAGTTATTCTTTACTAGCGACTTTGCCCTTCGGACAAATTCGCCATGGACGCTCCTTCGGCGCATTATGACCGAAGAAGAACGTATTCAAGGCATTCCTTCTCAAAGCTGAACAATCTCATTTCTTTGGTGTTTAAATGCAATAATTCTTTGTCGAATATGGGGAGTTCCAAAAGTATATCCATGTTTACAGTCGGTCACAAGGACTCTGAGGAAGTCCTCTTTTCGAACTCTTTCTTTGACTATACACACCTGTACATGAGAAAATAAGCCGTTCCATAAATGCAGCCCCTAGGTTTACATGTACCCATTCCGTCGAAGAAAGTGCGTGCAAAGAAATAGCATTGACCTAAGTGGAATGGGCACAGCCACTCTGAACCGCAATGAGTGCGGGAAATCACTCGGTTCCGTGAAAAATACCGGATAAGTATCCGGTTCGCATCCGAAAGTGCGCAGATTTGAATCAACCCTAGTCCTTCCATCGAGCCTACGACTCAGAATGGCATCGGTCCTAAGGCTCTGCGCATCAGGCTCTAGCAACAGGAATCTCGGTCAGATTGGCCGAAAAGTTCCTGGATGCGACTGGGTAACGATTAGAGTAGGTCTCAGCGCTTTTCCGAGGGTTTCATACAGGCCTGCTATGTCAGTCTCCACAGGGCATGCACCTTCAAAGTTCAACTTAATCTAGGGTAAAGGCGCCAGTTTGTGGACGGGTTAAGGAGATTTTCCTCTTGAAAATTGCATTACGGTCGCTGGGGTAACCGGGAAACCGCTTGATTGGTTTCAATGGGAGGCCACTTATCATAGTTCGATGCCCATACCCTAAAATAAAATATTTAAAATATGCTTGTTCGAAAATAGCTGTTTAAATGGATATGTGTTGATTTTCACGAAGTTCCTATTTGTGGACGGCCTCGTTCCAGTTTCTGGACACCAGTTTTTGTCAACAATTATGAACGTGCGTAGGTCGAATAGAAAAGTATGGGATCGATGCCCTGTTAAGAAATATCATTGGAAAAATTAAGGAATTCAGGGTTGCTAGGTCTAATACTACCAGTAAGTGAAAATGCCCAAATTCACTCATACTGATGGGTATGCATAATTAATGTGGTGGCTGACAGGCATGTGCAAAATATTTGAGGAAATAGTTTTTCGGCGTGAATTTCGGGAAAAAGCAAAAAACGCAAAACTGTCGCCTCTATCCTATACCACGCAATCCAACAGCTACTAGTTCTTCCTTTTGCTTCCTCGGAGGAAGAAATTGCATGTTGGTGGTATCAACCCGTCTTTCCGTGGGTTAGGCCTAGGCCTAAGTCAGTTCTCCCTCGAAATTTGTAGCCTCTCGCGATCGTTAATGTAAAAAGTGTATCATATGTCAGGAATCTCTGGCTTAAGAGCCAAAAGGCTTGGGTCATGGTTGAACTTCTTAGTTGTTTCTCATTTTTCTCATGTATCAAACACTCCATGTCTGCTGACAACTTCAGGAAAATTTATGTTGTTTTTAAAATGTTTCGCCCACAAGCACCTAGCTCAATCTTAAGATGACTCACACGGCTAAAAAGTAGTCCGACCCTTGTGAATGACCAAGAAAGGCGTAGACTTTGATGGCTTTGATGGCGATGGCTAACGCGCAAGGCCTTCCAGGATATGCCTCTATGGGCCTTAGGCTAGGCCATAGCAAATCATGATCCCTGACAAATGGTACACCCTTTATAATAGAAATCTTAATTTTCGATATTGTACTAAGCAAGACAATATTTCTTTCTTCGGAGTGTCAGAAATTATGCTAACGCCAAATCCACTCACGGAGAAAACGGCCCCTTTCCGGCAAGAGCCGCGAAATCGGCGGCAACTCACTAGGGACCCGCGACTCCTCCCGATCCACTCGACGCCGGGGGACTGCCGGGGGGCTGCTGGGGGGCTGCCGGGGGGCTGCTGGGGGGCTGCCGGGGGACTGCTAGGGGACTGCCGGGGGACTGCTGGGGGACTGCCGGAGGACTGCTGGGGGACTGCCGGGGGCGAGCCGGAGGGGGACGCGGCGGTTCGCCGCTTTCCCCTAAGGACGTCCCTTTTCGAGGGCGGAGAGAGGAGGAGAGGTCGGATGCGATTCTGTGAGTCATGCAGGAATGTTCGATGGCAATGACGCATCGTGGACCTAGCGATCCCTATTTTGTATTTTCCATTCTATAATGTCCCACTTCGTGGCTGGATGCCCTACATCCCACAAACGCACTGGCTTGCGAAAGCAACATCTGCTGTAAGTGTAACACTTAATTTAGCTCGTAAATGTAAGCATGAAACAATATCTTAGCATCGCGTTACAAATGAACATGATGAGTATGTATCGAGAGCGTTTCGACCAAAAAATTCCTCGATTCCAATCGTTGGAAAAGGAAGGCACAAGAAGAACTCGAACATTCGATTAGAGGAAGTAGCGCACGCACGCACGCACCACTTGCGAACCATTGCCACGGACGGGACTTCAGCGAGAGGTGACGGGGAGACGCCTGCGAATCAGGTGAGTTTCCATCCAGCCCTTACAAGCCTTCTCTGGAGAAGCAGCCGTTCTCATTTTGATATGTACTTTGTGGTTTTGCCTTTGAATATAGTGAAGTGCATTTTTTTTTCCCGTGCCCGCTCTTATTGCATTTCCTCGCAATAGTTCCTAAAGATCTAAGTAAATTTGAACCAATTCGTACAAGAGACTTCATTAACGTTTAAGCTTAATGAATGAATGCACTAAGAGGAACCATTTTTGGGCACCCTGGAACCCTTTCTTGGGACCCTAGAACCCTTTCTTCGCACCCTGGAACCCTTTCTTCGCACCCTGGAACCCTTTCTTCGCACCCTGGAACCCTTTCTTCACGGTATTAGGAAATCGACCCATTCAACACTCCATCATTTCCGACATTTATTGAAACATTCGACATCAGCGGCCAACGTCTTCAAGCTGCATTCTGGAAAATGTTTTATATTATAAGGTAAGATTTGCTTCTCTAGTGCTGAGAGATTGAAATATGAAACGAGTCGCTTATCAGCTCAATCAATCATTCGTTTTCCCCCTGGGCCGCTGCGTTGGCACCACTGAGCAACTTTCCAAGACGCGAGAAATTTTCAATCAATTTTTCCATTTCCGGACGGCCGCCCACCATCTATTGCAGGTCCGAGTAACCAAGATTGATACTGTTAGCTCATCACTTATTCGGCGGAGATTCCGCTCAGGACGATAAGCCGTGCGAGCATAGTCGGTGGTTCCACAGCGCTGCAATCGCTTAGGTTTAAACCTGAGAGACTGGTCATGGGATTTCCATTGAGTCTTCAGTCAGAAGGATCTTGTCCATCGATCAGTCAGTCATGCTCGTCGAAATAATCACTGCAGTTGAGATTGCAAAGCAGCCTTTATTTAGTTATGTGGTTCAAGTTGAGATTGATTCCAGAATGAAGAAATTCATAGCTTACAGGGGAAAATGCCAGCTGAAGGCATGTGCGCCGAAGAAATGTGTAAGTGAAATTTGGTACGTGCGTTAACTTCAGTGAGAATTTGGAAGATTGTTCAGAATTGGAAACGGAAAAGGAAAAGGAAACATTTTCATTACCCCATAATTTGGGCCAGTTAATGACGTTTAACAAGTTTATGCGGATGACCATGATCTCCTCGTGGTCTGACGCACTTGGTAGTAGGGTTACACGGCGGGGCGGTGCAGCTCTTCGCCTCTTGCAGCACGCACACGCGTCCCGTTTCGCATTGTACGCCATTGCACGTACTGGCACCTGCGGAGAAACGAGATTAAGCGAAATCCCTCGCTGAGGGTCCCGAGGACAGTCCGGGCGGATGACCCGGCGGCGGCTGACAGCCTACCTGCAGGGAGGCAGGTTGGCTTGAGGAAGCAGGAGGCGCTGTGATGGTCGCAGTTGGGCTGGACCATCGCGCAAGTCTGGCCGCTGGCGCAGGTCGTGTCGCTGCAGCTCATCACTGCGGAAATAATTGAAGATGTCAAACTTCATGTTGTCATTGAAATGGAATGGCACTTGAATGGCACCGCCATTACGATGTCCATTTTACTGGCAATGCTTGATAAAGACTGATGTTAATGAGTTAACAATTGCTAGCATTGCTTGAATCACGACTAGCAGCTATTCATCAAAATGTTAAAAAATGTATGTGTCATGCTTTGGTGCTTGCAATGGGAGAAGAGTGGATTAGACGGGGCGAAAGCCATCCGAAACCGTACTGGGTGGCATGCAGATCTTGCGGTTGCATTCGTCGCAGCAGAGAAATCCGTTCTCGCAGTCTGAATCACTTGAACACACCTTTGGGCAATGGATATCGTCGGATTCTGGGCATTCATTTTCGTCTGAAAAATATAGAGATGTCGCATTTCAGGTATTTCTAAGAAAGAAAAGACAGACAAAAAGAAAGAAAAGAGGCAAGAAACCGCAGACCCTTTCCTCTCTATCTTTCCATTTTGTGGCGGAGAGTAAAGAGGGAAATCTCCTAGTAATCTATATTACTCAAACTTTCTTCAAACTATGAAATGGGGAAAAATAAATTAAGGGTAAAAATATGACCTAGGTGGAGAATTTGGTTCGTACCGGCTCTCATGCAGACCTTGTTCGCATCGCACCCCTGGCAGCAGACCTGGCCCTGGGTGCATTCCGTGTCGCTGGTGCACACTTTCGGAGCAGACCTCGGGCATCGTTGGTTGTTCTTCGCCGGGCACGTCCCTGCGGCTGGGGAGAGGGGGGAGAGAACATGGTTCATTCTCTTCATTGCCTTCATTACCTCTCATGTGTTGCGTGTTTTCGATGCTTGCTGGAATTTAAACTTTGATTTCCGGCGAGGAGATTCATCCGACAAATATAACTTGTGATGACTGTCGACTACGTCAAGTCGGATAGGATTTACTGGATAATTTTCACATTTTTTTCCATTTTGTTAACTCTTCATTACACAGTCGAAAACGAAATACACCTGTTTTTTTTTTATAATTATTTCTGAGTAATTTATTGGTTGGAGTTGAGACTCACCATTTGCGGTAGCCAGGGAGACGATTGCGATGAGAAGAATTGCGATCATTTTTCCGATCGCTCACGATTTCAGGTGAAATGAAATTCAAGGTTCTAGACAGTGAATGGAAGAAAATGATCCGGATTAGCGTTAAGCCCTTGGACAAGTGGCGCCTTCGGAATTGTAACGCGAATTAGATCGTATGTTTGTAAACGGGCGTAAGAAACAATCGAAAGCGGATGAATGTGATAATTATTATAATCTGAGACTGACGTGGGGATTCGCCCCACGACTAAAGACACCGGAACAGAAACTCACAAGCAACCTTGTAGAGAAAAGTTCCCACCCCCGGGCTAACCCATAATTCCTGGAGTATTTGAGAACCTGTCAACCGACGAACAGTGCCGTGAAACCAAAGCCTTTTCCTTTCGTCGGTCCTTCCCTACGGCGTGCCCCAAGGATCCGTCCCTGAAGCTGTTCTGACTGACTGGACGCTTACGACTAACGCCGAGAAAACAAAAAAAAGAAGGAATGCGGATCCGCATTCGTTCGTAAATTCTCTGAGAATTCGATGGAACACTCCTTGCCGTCCCATCGTTGAAATGATTCATTATTTTAAACCTTTTTCATTATTTCTTCAATCATCAGGGGGGAATTTTCCTATCTCTAGTACTCAGATATACCTCGATCTTCATCTATTGGGAAATGAAAGCTCCTTCAAGATGAGGCGACCGGCATTTGCGTTCGAATACTGGCTTTAGCACCTTCGTGAAGTTTAAGTTATTCTTTAAGACTCAGATCTGAATATTATTTCAAAATTTTATATTACGTGTCAATTTTCTCTGGAATGTTATACATGACGTAAACGCAGAATCGGATCACGGCCGAGACGGTCGCTACTCGACGCGAGCCTCTAAGCCTCGCTCGCGAGATCGGTGGTAACTCACTCGGGACTCACTCGAGGGTCGCGAGGTGTCGGAACTGCGAGGGTCCCGGAGGAGGACGGGGCCTTTTTGAGAGGCGGGCGGGGGAGGGTGACGCAGCGGTCCGCCGCTTTCCCAGAAGGACGTCCCTTTTGGAATCTCCATTCGTTCGATGGGGATGGCGATCCTCTGATTCAGGCAGGAGGTAAGGGTCGCAATCGCGCGTTGTCGGCTTGACGCAATCCCGATGCTATTGCGCATATTTTGGTGCCGTATGCATGCATGCCCTTCCAGGAGACGGAGAAATCCGTTGCCGTTCAAACGGTCTTCGTTCACGAACCTCCCGTCCCCGTGGACGATGCTGTTTCCGTCCCCGTAAATGGTCTAACGTGAGGAACGCGTGAGCCGGAACCATTGTCCCCGTGCCAAAATATTGCCACGCTTCGACTCCTGACTACTAGTCACTTTCTTTTTCTAGGCCATATACTAGTATTAGACGAGTGAAGTTTCGGAACCACGGGAACTGTGCCTGTTTGAATTGTTTCATCTCCTGAGAGCTTTCCTCTTGCATCAAGAAAGGAAATAGTGAGGTCGATTTAGCCGCACTGTAAGCAATTGACTGCTTGGAAGGGAATTTCTGGCGTAGCTATGAACAAAAAATAAATTAATATCTTGTCGGGTAAGATCTTAGCGTACATTTAAAACATAAAAATATATGATAAAATTTCTATCTCTTCAGATTCGTGGATTTTCGCGATTCCTGAAGTCCGTCGTATTTCGTGAAATACACTTTTTTTATGAATTTCAAACGGGAAAGATGGATCTTAATTCGCATATCGCTATGAGAAATCAATTCGCTGGAATCTTTTGCGTCTCATGTACGAAACAGCCGGAAAAGAGGGAAGAACCGAAGGGAGCCTCGCAAGGATGCAAATTTGCATATTTGTCAAATTTGCACTCCGGCTGTAAATTTTCACGCCCACGAATCAACAATAAGGCAGGCGAGAGAAAATTTGCGAGAATTCCCCATGCTGAAAGCGTTCTCGAGGAGATCCTTTTTTTTTTTTTTTTTTTTCTTCCCGATTTCCGTCGAACGACGTGACTGCGCCAGAATGATCCGAAGAGTCATACGTGTCAGCTTGGAATTTCCGATGTCAAGGCGGTGACGTCTCTTCCATGGAGCGGAGTTTTCCAGGCCGTTCTCGCAACAAGGTGACATTGCGCTCGGTAAAAAAAAAAAAAAAAAAATTCCTTGAACCTCGCAACAGAGAATCATCTGAAAATCCCGGATCGACGGCGATGAAGCCATTTACACTCTTAGAAAAAGGGGAGTGATTTTTCTCAAAAAAGAGAGTAAAATCCCTAACTCCAGTTTCACTCCCCTTTCACTCTAGGAAAGGAGCGAATTTGCTCTCCTCCTTCGTGAGTAAAATCGCTCCTCTCAGAAAGTGATAGGAATGTCATGCAAATACGAAGATTCTCATATATGCTTTGTGTTGCTTTCGGTCCCGTACAGGCGTTGACCTACCACTGACTGTACTGATTGCAGCACATGTCAGAGGGTGGACCACCTCTTATGGTTCCGCGAAGTGTACCGGGTATCGGTCTTTCATTTCCTCATTCAATTGAGGTATGGCTGAAAGAAGTTCGCGGACACTCTCTTTATATTCTAGATCAGTGTTTCTCAAACTGTGTGCCGTGAGATTTGAGAGTTGACAAAAAAAATAAAGAAACTAAAATTAAAACGCTTAAAAGCAATCGGGAACGCCATCTTCTAGTGGAAAACGAGTTGATAGTTGCATTACCATGATTCGTATGAAACTGCTGTGTTCAGCGAAGCAAGCACAAGTAATGGCTAGGTGTGCCGTGGAAAGTTCAAATGTCCTCATGTGTGCCGCAAATAAAAAAGATTGAGAACCACGTTCCAAAAGGGTTCTCGATAGGAATACGAACTTGTTTATGGCCTGGACTCTATGAATATGTGTTAAATATGCGGATAACAAATGGAGTGTCCGTGTTTATTGATTCCTATAATGAGACTAGGCGAGACATATGTCGAGATACTAAACAATCCTGCGAGGAACGATTCCAGGGAAAGAGGGAAGGGAACTTTTGTGCAGTGTGCGAAAAGCGAGATCTCCATCTAGTGGCATGGCGAAGAACTTCAAGGTGTTCACTTTGTTTCGAACGATGAGGGAGCATTTGGTGAATAATAAGAGAGTAAATTCGAAGAGCTCACGGTGTGCTCACTTTTTACTCCCCAAACGCTCGGAATTTTTTTAAGAGTGTAAGCGTTCGCTTCTCCACCTTCTTTGCACCTCATACACGTTATCAGATTTCCAGTATCACCTAAAAACCAACTTACGCCGCTCCGAGGTCGAGCGAGCACGTGCCATCTTGCTTTACTCGCTGCCTCACGGGTAACGTTTGTCTGACGACGGGCAGGAATTCCTTTATCCAGTAAGGTCATCTGTTAGGTACACACTAAGCATCGTCCCTCTCTGAATAATTTAATGTTAAAAAAATAATATATATATATATAGAGTAAGAGAAGTTATTTGGTGCCGAAATTGTTCGAAACTACCCAAGGGCAACAGAAAATGCCCAACCTTTGGACCCAGAAGCGCGGAACTTAGAGATGAGAGTCTGAATATTAGAGACAGCCTGCAGGTATGGGGCAAGGCAAAAGGAAGTTAAAAAGAGAAGGGACGGCCTATCCTGGAAATTTTCCCTTAGGAAACCGGGGTTTCGCAATCCTCAAAAAATCGATCGCACCTAGTTATGTCGGTTTGTCGGCTGTGAAGTGCTTGTCGGCGACCGACGAGTACCTGACCGAGAATCTTCCGGACGCGTCGCGACGGTTCGCGTTTCGCGCGTGCGGTCCCTTCCATGCACTTCACGACGATGAAAATAAACGAGAACTCGATGAACTCGGTTGCGATCGATTCGTTCCGTCCATTTCCGCGAGCTGCGCTCTCTCCAGAATCGACTCCTATCGAATTCGTTCGTCTTATTTTTAGTTGGTAAATAATGGCTCGAAGATCGACTGCAATGATTCTTTAAAAAAAGAAAAAGATGTTTTACTATCCACTCTCTAGCAAGATGAATCCTTTACAATGTTGTCTCCATTTGATATGCTTGAAGGAAAATCCCCTTCCCCGTCTCAATTCCTTTTTATTCTTAAAGAGGATCGGATGACTGCAGTTGTCTCAACCATCCGATTTCATTCGGTTTCAAGTCGGCAAACCCCCGCCCCGCCCCGCCCCGCCCCGTCCCGTCTTGGTTCGGTATAACAAACCCTGGCTTTCGACAGCGAGGACGAGAAGGACTTGAGAGATCGAAAATTGAATCTCATATTGGTTCAAAATCCCGTGGAGTTTTTTTTTTTTTTTTGCTAAGTCGAAAAGCATTTTATTTCGAAGCTTTCCTATGTTTTAAATTACTTTTAATGGACCGTAAGTCTTCGTAGAACTTAAAGGCACGCATTTCTTCATAAATATTTTCAGATTTTCTTCGTTTCTGCGAAATCCCTCCCAAAAAAACGAAAGAAGCACCCCTGTTAGCACAGAAGACGCTTCGAAGACGCGGCGGAATTCGGTTTCCGGTGAAGACACACTTAAAATGACTGCCTCGAAGCGAAGAGACATAGGAATTTTCCAGGCCGTTCTCACGACGTCAGCACGGTGACATTGCCGTTCGGTTTAAAAAAAAAAAAAAAAAAAAAAAAAAAAAAAAAGGGGGAAATCGGGTCTGGCGACGGAGAGTCACTTGAAAAATCCGGATCGACGGCGACGAAGGCATCCAAGCAAAGTTCTGGAAAACTCGAGAAACGGCTAGAAATTAAGAGCGTGGAATCTGCAAAGTAAATGCAGCGACAGAGCGAATGATATAAATTTCCTCCCTAAATCAGCTGATCGGTGACTCTTCGCCAGCCTGAAGCGTTTCAGGTCAGTAGAAATAACAACGATTATGCGCAATTTAGTTACCGGAACCACAAAAACAGCAGAAGTGGGGGAGAGATAAAGCCAACACCTGTCAACTCCCTTTCCACCCCCGGCAACACCATTCCAACACCCTTTCGACGCCCAATCGACGCGTGTTGGAATGCGTTTCACTTTTATAGCCAATGGATTTTTCCGGCAGTGGGGCTCGTGCGACGGACTTCGGCAGTGGAAGCTCTGTTGCGGCAGAAACTTAGAGGCTTCCGTTGCGAACGGTGCAGAGAGAGGCGGAAACGGGTCCTGCTGCCCTGCCGTCTGTTCGGTCGGTGTCGTGGCCGTGGCGAGGCTCCGCGGAAGACTCGGGAGCCCCTTTGGCCTCCTCGGCCGTAGCTCGCTCTTTTAAGACATCGTACTGCGGCTCGGTTGACGACTGATGCAACCCGATGAGGACGGGCGATCGGAAAGTCCGTCGTTCTTGAAACACCAGGGAAAATATAGGAGAGAATTACAACCATCGTGGGAAAGATCAGGACATTTCGTTCTTTCTGCAGCCATCGAGAGACGCATGCTAAAGATTATATACTTCAGTACCTTTAGTACCTCCAGCTTCCAATAACGGTGCAGCCTTGAAGTCGTTTTGCAACCTTTTGTTTGCACGCAACCTGAAGCAAGGTTTGAAACACCGGGCAACCAGGCAGGAAGCAATCAGTTGCGGTGGCAGGAGTCACTCACATCGCACATGGCCGATCTCACTTCCTCCAATGAGGAAGTGAATGAGGATTCCGGGGAAGGAGGTGGACGGTGCAAGCTGTTAAAACAAATTCATAATTCTCTAATAATAGGTACATAATATACAGGGTGTCTTTAAAAAATGTATACACACATCCATATAATTATATACCGGGTGCGACAGCCTACTTGGGACATTTTCTTTACAGCAAATTTTGAGCTTTCGGCTGGCAATAACTATTTGAAAATTGTCACAGACAGTGGCCTAGGACTCCGCTAAATAACCCTGCTATTTAAAGGTTAAATACCCATAGCTTCGGATGGACCGAACTGTTCAATTTTGCTCCTACATATCACTCTGCGCGCAGAAGTTTAAAGGTTAAATACCCATAGCTTCCGATGGACCGAACTGTTCAATTTTGCTCCTAAATATCACTCTGCGCGCAGAAGGTAATTCCTAGCAAGCCACCTGCGGATTTTCTGACATGGCTGGCCCAGGTCTCAGTGAGGACGTGAAGCGCTGTGAACAGCTTTGCTGTTGGAACTAGCAATACAGTTGAAGCAGCAAAGAGTAATAGTGGCGTTGAAAGTCAATGATTTGCACTACCATTTGCATGTTTCAGTTTCAGTTTAACAAGTGGAGCTCGGACTTTGCATAAACCTTACTCCACTTTTGACAAAAAGTGAAATAGTGCTACAGTTTTTTACTTTTGCACAGTGTGTGTGGAAAATATGTGCGTGCTGATAGTGTTAAATAAACTGCACCTAATATAACTTTAATCAATACAAGCCTTGAAGCCAAGAATTTATCAAATACAAAATTCGGGAAATTTAAAGTTTGCTCATGAGTTTGTCCCTAGTAGGCTGTCGCACCCGCTATATATATATATATATATATATAGTAATGAACCTAATATTAAAGAAAGATATTGGCTAAATAGGCAATTACGTGGCTGGGCAGTAAGCTGCTCCCAACCAAGGTGCACAGATAGAGTAAGAGAAGTAATTTGGTGCCGAAATTTTAATAAATAGGGCAACGGGACGCATGCCAGCACACTTGTGGATGCGAGTAAGTCAGGAAGCGATGGTTTTACTAATTTTGGTTTTACTGTTTTTGGGAAAAGGGGAACACTCAGAAATAGAAACCATAGCTTCCTGACCTGATCACATCCACAAGTGTACTGCCTAGCCTATGGCCTAGAAAGGCCTCGCGCGTCTGAAAGTAACCGAGGAGGGGAAACGAATGGGTGAAACTCTCTACTGTTTTTTTTTCTGTTCTTCTATCCTGTGTTGCCCGTGAGTCGATAATGAATCTCTAAATCTTCACGTAATGAAGGGTCACTGTCTACCTCCGGTTACATTTTAACGTCCTTCCGGGATGTGTTGGCTAAATGGCAAAGGGCCTCAGAGCGTTTCTTTGCTTAATTCCGTTATTTTTCTGGCTAAGCTGTAATTATTCTCTCTCCGATTGGAATGATTCACAAGTAGGTTGAACTAATGTGTGCATAACTGCTGTTAGCGACTACATCGCCTTGAGTCACTTCCTAAGACTCGCCTAGGTGTTGGGCATGTCGCTAACGGAATGGGTATATTTCTGGGTATCTAACTGCCGTTTCTTGCAAAAACATTTTTCTGTGCAACTTCCGTATAAATTCGCGACTTCGAGAGCAATTCCGGGCCAGAGAGGATCATTATTCAGGAGCAAAGATGCAAATTGAAGATTGTTTTAAAAATGAAAGCAGTTTTTAATTTTGTGCAATTCTTAGACAAGGGAGACAGGTTTTAAAATCACGTAATTGAGGAAACTGTGAAAGTGCGTTCGGTATGATTCCGTTTTTTATTCTACATGGGATGCAACAAATATCCCACAAAATGAACGCTTCGGCTTTCGTCTGAGAAAATCGTTCCGTTCAGCAAGTAGGCGTCGACCTCATCGCCCAAATTGAGTGGGAGCAGAACGGATTGGCCTGGCATGCTCCTCATGCCCGAGGAAATGAATCCTCCGAAATTGACATTTAATCTTCCTTGAGGTGCTCCGTTTCTTCTGAGATGTACGGAGACTCTCGTTGAAAAAGAATCCTTCAAAACGAGACTCTCGAAGTGAAGATGAAATGCATAGATACCGTCCAGAGGTGCGGTGAAAATCCCAGTGTTCACATCCATTCCGTTGCCCATGTTCAACTCGGTCCCTTCGAATGAAATTATCCCTGCATTTGACCAGTTTGATATGCGATAGGCATCGAAATAAACGCGCTCCTCGGCGATGCGGGCACCGGTGGCCAGCTGGAACCCTTCGTCGGTATCTTCTAGATCCATTCGACATAGGACTACATCCAATAGCCCCTTTTTCGTGCTGATCAGGTGATATCCTGTGCCAGTGTGTCCAGCTTGGCGGAGCGAGGAGCACGATCCTGCTGGGCTGCTCGGCGGATTTCGCCCAGTGCAGACCAATGCTCCCAGAGTGTGCTTCGCCTTTTGGCCCTCGGACTGCAGCCCGCCGAATCGGAGTTCGGTGATGGGAAGTGCTGTGGCGTTGGTGATGGTGCCCGAGTCTGATTCCCATTTGGGGGCATCTGCATCGCAATTGCAGGCTTGGGTCGAATGCTCACAGTTGTCGGTCAGGCCGCAGTTGCATGTATGTTCCCCTGCATGGGAACCTTCCCAATAATACTGAGGGTCGCCGCGACGATCCATCCACCATGCATAGTTGGTGCCTGAAGTCGTCAGAGCGGCGGAAAAGCAGTCGTACTACGAGGAAAATAAAATCATGTCATTTAGGAATTGCCGATAATATATCAATCTTTTTTCATGTGGAATAATGATGGCACTTATTCCGAAGAAATGTAGGGTAACTTCTGGAATATAACCAGTTCAGAAGTTAAGTGAATTGGGTCAACATCACATATCATACCAAACGCCACATACCAAAACGCCCAACATTTTCCACGAAATAGGGGAATAAATTTAACTCCTTGCCCCATTTTGGTGAATATGGAAAAAATTGACATATTTGACCAGAAACAGGGGAGAAATTGCTAAGGGCTTCACGGATGCAACTGCTTCAAGGAGAATGAAACGATTGAAGGGCTAAATGGAGAAGTGGTTTACCTTCAAGAAATTGTTTCCCTAGAGGTGAAAATGAAAACTCCGATGATTGTTCTGAAACTTGAGCACTGGTTATTGTGATGGATTTTTTTTTTTAAACAAGGCCTCTAGGTTACTTGTCTTTGGAGGAACATTTAGCCAGCCTTGTTTATTAGCATAGGTTTCCATTTCTTTCTTCAAATTTGTAAGATTAGGCAGTTTTCCTTTCAGCCCCTCAATAATTGTTCGTTCTTTTAAATATGGATGTTGGCTCAGATCTGCTAGAGGAATAAAAGGTACATTGAGAAAAAAAAAACAGAAACCTTTTAGGTTGCATTTGATGTCGCGTCTATTTTCCGAATGCACAGTGGTTTTTAAGCTTGTCACCTTGACCTGAGTTCATAACAGACCCTAACCGTGTTTCTATGTTATCCTTTTTCATTCCGAAAAAGAGCAGCCAGTTTGAAAAAGTGATAGTCTATGTATGGATCGACCATTCTTCCTTTCCAAACATTTAAATTTTTTTTTTTTCCCCAAATAGACCACATTTCCATTCCATTTCCTTTTGGCCCTTCAATTAAGTGACTAAATGTCTTGCTTGAAGAATGCATTCAATTGTTCCTTCTCTCAACCTTCCAGCCACGAAGAGGTACTCGCTTACATATGGGATTCATTGCTCTCGATAACGGTGAAAAGAATGAGGCGTCGTCGGAGATAGTTCGAAAGCGTCGACTCACTCTTATTTGCTGCTTGCACGACTCCGACCGATCGATCAACGCCTGCATCTGCTTCATTGAAGCATGATAGGCGATTCTGCGACCGTAGCAGCCAGGATCCGGACAATGACCTACCTCCATGGTTTCCATCGAATCGTGGAGAACGTTGGTTGAAGGTGGATCTATGAACGGGAATGGGGAAATTTTGAAGAAGCAACCCGAGAAGCAATAACTGAATCATATGTCAGATTATCCCGTTCATACATGTGGGCGATTCATTAAATACGCCCTGCAATTTTCTAATGGAGAAAGTAAGGTTCGTACCGCGCTAAAACGATACGATTAACGCATTTTTAATATTGAGATTGAGATTATTGGTTTTTTTTTTTTTTTTTACAAATCTCTGAGCCACGAGGTCCCGCCATAAAGTTTACAGGTGGATCGTTATACTTCAAGTGCAGTAATGGTTTATCTCCATCATTTCAAAGTTGAAACAAATTATTTTGCCCGGTTTTCGCCTTAAATTGATTTTGACCGAATTCATATTTTTAAAAATTGTTTCAGGACTATCTTTCCGAAAGGTGATTCAACCGATATATGTCAAAGAGACTAATGGGCCTTTAAATAGGCCTTAAAAGGTTGTTTTCCCCGCTATAATGCGGTGTAGCACGATGATATAGGGCCTCCGGTCGACAACAGCGTCCTTTATCAGCATGCGATACAATATTGCGATATGTGGAAAAAAAAAAGACATGTTAGAGTCATGGACCTCTCTCAAGTCAAGTATCAATTGAATCCATCCGTCCCTTGAAAATTTTTGTTCCATCAAAATGAGGTCGTAACATAATAATTACTGTAAGGAAGTTAGCATGTGGCGCGGTTGGGGGCCGCGTTGCGCCTCCAAGACCGAATTAAAGCTCACCTTTCTCGGACTCCGTTGCAAATAGAAGCATATGTTATGTCTGCTGGCATTTATGAAGCTATTTTTCTCCCTTAGAATACGGTCGAGCGTTCCTTCAAATCACCCTATATATATACTGTCATTATTACCTGTGTCCATGTCACAGAAAACTCGTATGGGTGGATCGCCTCGTAGCACCCCATCTGGATCCACAAGGTAGGCTCCTGACCGTGTTACACCAAGTTTTGCGAGACTCTCGCACGTTGGGGGCACTGTCACATGAGCATCATATCACAAATGGGTGAATTAAACATTAATTGAACATTTTTTCACTTTGTAACCCACCTATTTGCCGAGTGACGGCCTCCAAATATTGGATCCTATCCTCCACAGCGGTCTCCCGTTGTGCGTTGAGGTTCTCGTTGACGCGCTTCAGTCGTTCGTTATCGTGCCTCAGTTGGGCGATATCGTGCTTCATTTGTATAATGTCGAGCTTCTGTTGCGCGATCTCGTGCTTCAGTTTTTCGTTGTCGAGCTGCAGGTGTTTGTTGATCTTCAGTTGTGCGTTGTCCGTCGCAAGCTCCGTAATTTTGTCCATGATAGTTGACATCTTCTCCTCCAAATCGGCGAGACTCCTCGGTTCGGGGATGGAATTGAGCGCATATTTCTGAGCAGAAATGCGCGAATGAATTATATGTACGAAAAATTACCATGAATACACTATATATATTGATGTATGTACCAAAGTAATACTTTTTTTTAATGAATACAAGACTAGTGAGTTTGTCTGCACCTGCATGGCATTTTGGCCAAACTTCAACTTCATTAAAATATACAACCTTGAACCCTTAACCGGTTTGTTTCACGGGGGGAATATTTGACGAGAGCGCATGGCTCTCAGAAAATTGCATGGGATTCTTTGCTCATGCATTTACTTGAAAGGGTTTTGGCGTGAATCAGAAGTGGAGAGAGTAGGGAGTGTTTTCTTATAATAATAAAAATAGAGTCATTGCCCATGAATCTAACGGTACCGAAAGAGCTTTCTTGGTCGAAGTCTGAAGGAAAAAAGGACGGGAATCGACCTTAATCGTCTATTGCTGGGTTCCAAGGAAGGAGAGGCACGTCTTTTGTGCATTTAGCATTCAGCGAGGGGATTTCTGCACTTTGACATCGCATCGAAGGGGAAATTATGAGGAATCAAGCTGGACTGGATGAATGATGAATGCAAAAAAATATATATAAAATGAATAGAGACCTTTCCACTTTATCAGTTATTCCGCCTAGTTTGAGATGCTTGATCAATCTGTTTGGGGCAATTAAAATTAATCCATACATCTCGTAAAGCCATTCTCCCTCGAAAGATTTACTTCCAGCATTAAATCATTCTCATTTCTTTCATTCCCTCTGTTTTGACAATCCTTTCCAGGCTGGCTCTCCCATTCGAACCATTATGTATTTATATTCCGTCCACGTGGAACTTATAACGTCTGGAATGACAAATTTAAACTAAATTTGTCATTTGTCATTGGACGCCCAGAAGTTCCCGACCTTACACGATTACGGATGAAATTCTATGGAATGCATCTGTAGTAAATGTAATCGGTGTCACATGTGTAGCTAATTTCCAGATATTTTCCTGAAAAGGATAAATTCTGCTGAAATGTTCACGGTGTTACCTACTCATATTGTGTCACCCCATGAACATTTCCTTTCGTTATCATCTATCGATTTCCCTCTTTAGGCTTCTGAATTTGGAAACGTTCTGAGTCACCTGGTATTCAGGGTAACCCAACACACGATACTACACGGATTAGGAATGAGGCATGAAGAGCTGACCTGTTCTTAGTTTGCATGAGACAATCCATGACCCGTTCTGTGTACAGCTTTGGTCCCTCCTTTCTTAACCCTTTCAGACCTGGCGTCCATTCCAATGGACATTGCATTTTCATTGCGTCTATGGCAATTTCTTGGGATGATTGTGACCTTGCGCCCCATATTACGCTACAATGGGTGCAATTATGAATGGCTCAATTCCATCAGAGGCCTTCTTTCATCCGTCAGTTTTGTAATCTTCAGTTATATAATTAAATATATCATATATATAATTTATGGTATGATATGGTACATTTATACAAGATTTAAAAACGATATATAAAACATAAAGATTTAAATTACAATAGCTAAAGAGCTAAAAAATGCAAAGTGCTTCCGATAGTAGGCTTAATTCGGGTCTGAATGGGTTAAAACACTGGGACTTTTTTAAGAATTTAGGGAGACCACAGTAGGGCAATGACCAGTTTAAGCATACTGAATTGATGGCTCAATTGACAAGGTGACCTACTTACATATTAAAGTTACATCTCGTCGCACACTATTCATTTATTAACGTATATGAATATGAATTACATTTTTGAGTCCATCTTCTTGATAAAAAAAAAGACTAAGCTATGGATTAGGTTTTAGCCAAAACCGCATGTACCGGTATTGACGATGGTTGTGAATTTATACACTCCCTCTTACTTTTCCAAAACTGCATTCTGTCCACACAATTAGTAGGACGACGATGAGGATTGGATACCCTCTCATTTTT
>CAJPEV010000803.1:0-91082 GCA_905338385.1 Darwinula stevensoni | reverse complement strand
TGTTACCGGGTCACCTTCCCCCTCCCCCTCCCCCACCCCCTTCCCCCTCCCCCTCCCCCTCCCCCACCCCCTTCCCCTTCTCACGACAGATACGCCCCCTTCGTTGCCCTAACCCGATGTGACAGACATTGCACCGTCTGCAGCGCTTGGGGCTTTCGTTTTCTCCCTCCAACCGACGAAAACGGAGTCGAAAACGGATCTCATCACGGAAAATTCCGCAAAAGTGTCTCGTTTAACGAGTCATTAATCACGAGTCATTAATCGCGAGTCATTAATCGCGAGTCATTAATCACGAGTCATACTTTACAACAATACAACACATTTCAAACAAGCATGTAATGTAGGCACACTTATCGACACTTATTAGGAAAAAACTAATCGTTTCATATTACTTGTAGCGTCGTACTTCCGCTTTTCCCTTTCGCTGCACATTTAATTTTTTTGCTGTCGAGTAAAACACCCCGAACTAATTAATCCCGATGTCAGTACGCAAAGACAAAGAAAAAAAAAAGAAGTTCCCGGGACGAAGACGATACTCGATCGACGCGATGAAAGGGTTAAGATGGATTAAACTAATCACTTTTGGGGTGGTCACTATTGCGGAGCATTTACGTAATTTTAATTAATTAGTACTTTAAATGATTTGGGATTGATTGTTGATGATTTGTTTAAAATCGGAAGGCCGATTCCAAAAAATGTTTGAAAATTCGTAAAATTTATGCAAAAATAATTTAATCATAACAAAACATTACCGCTCTGCAAAAATTTCGTCATTCCTAATTTCAAGAGATCGTAATTAGGCAAATAATTTTTTGACGAGATTCTCTGGGAATGAAGAGAATGAAACAGTGTTAAGCATATTTTAAGCATATATTGCTAAGCAGGAAAAATTGGTGCCGAAGTCCATATGATATTTAAATATATTAATTTGTCGAAAATGTTTAATTAAATCCATTGGATATTGATTAATTTTTCGGCTTCCGAAGCGATTAACTTATATTTAAATACTTACTGAGTTAACAAAATTGGAAGCGGATGGATGAACGAATTCCTTTTTGGGCGCAATTCGCTGCTTGTGCTATTTCCAGGCCTCCCATGCATGAATGTAAGCAATGTAAGCAATTGACTTAAGACGGGCAAAAATTTGGCAAGAGGCGCGGACGTGTTGAGGGGTTTTCGTATCTCTTCCACAACACGTTGGAAATAATTTCATTTTTCGAACATAGTCCCTGCAATTGATAAACAGTGAGAAGAAAAGGAGGGTGAGAGAGAGAGAAGGAGCAGGAGTGAGCAAGTCTAAAGGGTGGTGGAAAATTCTAGGAAAAAAAAAAAAACCCCTCGGAGGGACGGGCGAGGGAGGAGGCGTGGGAGGAGAGAGAAAGGGTTGTCCAAGGTCACTGTGGGTGGGACGCCCTCCCACGCCTCCCACGCCTCCGAGCGATCCCGTCCAGGAAAGGGGTATAAAAATTCCACCAGCCGCGTTCTTTGCATCAGTTCCACCGCAAGCATCGTCCAGTGAAGTCTTCAGGAGTTTCGGCACCGTGGAGTCGGGGAACTGGTGTCTGGTAACCTGTATTGTGTGAAATCGGGTCACCGGGTATAGTTCTCCTATTTCACGTGCTATTTACCTCGTGGCGATTTTTCAGCGATATCGAAAGACCGGGATGACTCGAGGAACTCTTCCAAGTGGGATTGATTCCACTTCTCACTGGGTCTGTTCCTTGCTTGTTCCTCGTCGTCTTCATCATTCAGATCTTTTGTACGTTTGCGACCGAGGAGTTGGGGTGCATCATCCGGTGTACGGTATTCATGGTAACCTGTACACCGGGCGCTGTGCCCTATCTTCTTGCTACGCACTTGCGTCGTCTCGTGCTGGTGACTTCATCTTCAATTGATGAACCTACGAAGTAGGATGGGCGAGGTGAACACCTGTCAAGTGGACCTGATTTTTGTTCACTGGGATGTGTTCCCTCGCCTTTCCCATCTTCCAGTCGTCTTCCCGTTGGACTTCGCATCGAACCAGGACCAGGGGTACATTACCTGGTGATTTTTTCCTTTCCATAATCAAACACTGGGTTTTGTTCCCTCGGACCTGCTTTGAGCAGAACATCTGAGAAACCACTGCAACTCTTGATTCCAGTGAGGTCTCAGGGCCCATTTCCTCGTGGTTTCAATTGGATCACTGGGTTGTGTTCCCTTTGCGCTCACGTGGTGTTCGTCCTCGTTCGCTTCATCTCCAGCTTTTGGATGGGGAGAGGTCGGGGGCCATTTCTCAGTGGATCGTTGTGGATTCTTCTCTGGATTCACTGGGTTGTGTTCCCTTACCCCTTTCATCTCGCATCGCCGGGAGACTTCAGGGTCCGGAGGAGGAGAGTCATCGGTTGAGAAAAGGGGAAAGTCTTCGGTAGGCCGTGATTTTGACGCTGGTCACCGGGACTACTTTCCCCTAGTTTCACCGAATATTTTCACCACACCGCTTGATGTCAAGAGAATAGGACTATCCTAAATATTTAGGATACGGTGATTGCACAATGTTTTTTTTTAATTTTTTATTTTCAGAGCCGACATGGTGCCTCGGATGGTATTATTTCCCCGGATCTCTTTATCCATTGCTCCCGTTGAGCAAGTGGAACATTTTAAGCGCTGTTAAAGCATTTTCGAAACCTTTGAACGGTTGAATGTGACTTTGATTGCCGTGACTCTTAGAAGTAATACATCATAGCTTGGTCGAAACCTTACCGTAAACGTCGTCCCAAAATGTTCGTAATCCTAGTTACGAATTTTGAATTTGTAGCTTATCGCGTTTCGCGGACGGGAACTTTTTGCAGTTGCAAGTTTTTTATTGTATCAGTTGGAAAATCATCATTTCTTAGTTGAACGTAATGTATCCTACTCTGATCTCACTGTGTTCCCTTGCCGCTTTCTATCCATGAGCTGAGTATTCCCGAAATCTGAAGTGTGTTCGGTTGAGAATAGGGGAAAAGGCTTCGGTAGGCCGTGATTTGCACTTTGGTCACCGGGACTATTTTCCCCTAGTTTCACCGAAAACTCTACCATGAAACCTTATTGGGGACTTCGTATAAATCATATTTGTGACGCATATTCCATCATTGTGTAGTCTAATTATATCATGTTTCCTAATTGTGATTTTTTGTTTGTTTTCGCAGCTGAGGCGGTTCGCCGCGAGGACCACTTGGAAGCTTCAAAAAGTTAATCGTCGTTCCTTCGTTTGCTTCTATTGCCCTCGAACCGTACCTACGAGGCCAACAGACCATCAGTGTCCGACCTGAAAAGTTTCATTGCTCTCACCTTGTATGAATCCCAGTCTTATAAATAAACCCGACGGACGCTCGTGACTTCATGTTTCTAAATGCAACATCAGGTTGTCATACGGAAGAATGTAGTCGGTACCGAATTCATCGTCAGCTGCAACAGGCACGACAGTTATTTTTAGACCAATGAGTAATTCATTTAACTTCCCAGTAGGAACCTTTTTGAAACCAATGACCCCGATAAGAGCTCCTGCAAATTGCAACAATTTGCTCAATCATCCGCACATCTTTCAGCCATTTTAGTGTACTGTAATGGATAATTAGGGTGGAGATTTGAGACTTCCTTAAACTGTTGGGTTCGTCGGGCCTAACGCAGTCGTAGTGAGTGGATTATTATCGCTCCACTGAGGGGACATACTGGGAATTCACTTCTCTTCTGACAGAAGCTGTTACAATTCGGCTCCAAGAACCCTCTTCCAGAATCTTACTCTCAAGATGGCAGAAATGTATTAATGGAGATTAATGAAATGTGTAATTCTAATTTCAGGACTTACTTACTGAAGTAAGTCCTTACTTACTTACTTATACTTACTTACTGACAGAATAAGTAGCTGAACACATTTAGCAACCCTCGTGTCATTAAATGAATTAATTACTACATTACTCAAATACATTACTGAATTATGTATACCAATACAAAGGTAAGCAATGGAGCATTATTAGCAAGAGAGGAATAAAATAGCCACTTGGTTGATTTGGTACGCGGGTCGTGAAAACGACATTGATGTTAGGAAGGAATAGGATTGGTTATTTATCATTCCAGAACAAGATTTGTCGCTCACTGCCTGCCAGATTGATCGATTAACCTTTTCCTCTTCACGAGACTGAGATACGCAGATTAATAATCCCTCCAAATTGCCTTCGAATTCGCCTATCTGAATACTCAATGTGGCTTGTAGAAACACAATTACCATTCAGGTAGGTGGAAGGTAGGCAGTAGGTAAGGTGACCAGCCGTCCCGGTTGAGGCGGGACAGTCCCACTTTCAGACCACATGTCCCGGTGTCCCCCGATGAAGTAGGTGGGACGCGGGAAATGGCGAACATGGCGGTCCAATTTCTTCCCTTGCGGGTTTCAGAACTTGTAAAGAATATCACATCGAGCTAAACCTAGCGAATATCATGATTATGAATAGCATACCTGCTGTCTTTTATTTTTATCCATAGCAACTGCGTAGATATAAATTGGCAATGCGAATTCGGATTATCGAGCAACAAAAACCCTAAAAACATGCTACATGCTAGCGTTTGCCAGCAAGCACCTGCTCATGTGCCCTGCAGACGGTGAGCCCGGCTCCCCTGCTATCGTTTACTTTTATATTGCGTGAACAATATGATACCTTTATCAATGAGTCAGGGGAAGCCTCCTCTCAGCGAGGAGTCAACTTTCAGGGATTGGACTTGGGTCGTTTTGACTCTCAACTCTCAACTTTAGGGCTGGTTGCGCTACTGCGGATGCACAATTAAATAACAGTTCTAATTCATGTTTTGGCAATAAGAAATACAATTGTCAGTCCAACAAATACATTAATATTCTTTTTTATGGGGCAAGGGAAGTATTTATTGGGCGTCCCACTTTCGCGACACAGAAATCTGGTCACCTTAGCAGTAGGTCTAGTAAAAAAAAAAAGCAATCCATCCAATTTGCAACCTGAGAAATACGTGGGATAAATTCCGCACCTAGTCAATCATAAACTCACTCGCGAGAAAATGGACCGATTAGCCATGGGCCTACACTGTCCTTTTGAAAGACATCGTCGGACCAAAAGCTGCGAGGGGATTGGGATGATTCGCGCTTCAACGACGAGTGTCTGATCTTCCGATTATTTTTATGCATCCGAAAAATCCGTCCTATCACTTACGAGGCACCAGACGAGGGAATGAATCGAAAACAGTGAACCGATAATGAGAAAGTGGGGAGGCAGAGATTATCTGATCTTCCAAACCATCCACCCCTCACCCCCGTCTTCTCTTTGATAATGAACGAGGGAAAAACCATAGGACACTTCCAGATGAGAAGTCTTGGCTACGACCAAACCTGACATTCGAGAGATGTAAGCAGTCTCTGAGACCACTTGGCTCCCTGATACAAAGCCTATGTTTAGCCTTATTGCAACCCTGTCCTCAATTCTAGCAGCAGACATGGCCGCTAGCAGTGGCCCAGATGCTACTGTCAATAAAGTGGCGTTGTGCTCTGCTGTCTTTGCTGGTTTCGCTTACGTAGGTTATTCCGTCTTCAAAACTGCATTCAAGAGACATGCCAGGCGGAAGCGAATCGGTGAGCTCCCATTCTTCATGTGATTTCCTAGGCTAGGCTCCTAGACATGGACTGCATTGTGAATATGAATAGGTATTTTATTTTACCCATTGTAGGATGGAGCCCACCCTTAGTGGGAAGAAGTACTTTGAAATTTTCAATAGATGACTGCATAATTCATTTCCATATTGATCAAATGTACGCCATGAAAAAATAAGCTGGAAATTCAAGTCGTAAGTGGGTGAATAGCAGTGAAGGCATTTCTTTTGCAGATGCGTTAATGCCTCAATACTAGGTTAATTAACACCATGGTCAGATCTCATCCCTGCAAGCATGGAATAACAAATGTTTAATCCAGGGTATTTGTCAATACTCTGTAAGTTCAAGATTATATTATGTGAATTACACAAGGACTGAATGGTACAGTGCAACTGTATTATCTTTTTAGGAGTTTCATTGTAATGCTGAGTACCTTATATCTTTTTCCAGAAAGACCTTTTATATATATTTATGCATATACACTTCTGCTACAGGTATGTGAAATTTCATCTTTGGACTTGATTAAAAAACGTTTACTGTTGATTTAACTGAGTCAACATACTGATGTCACAAGACACAAAACTTCATGAAAATCGATATGGCCTTATGCTCTTATGGTGGAAAATATTTTCTCTCTCTTCTCTTTCTGACATTTATAGGAGAGAACCAGAGGTCAAATTATGTCTTTCCATATAGTCCTTCTATGGCCTATCTACATGTAGGCTTGGCCTTCTATATGTAAGCCTCATTTACTCACTCTTTTAATTTTTTTCCATGAACACATCCAGGCATGTGTATTAGCTGATACTGATGAATTGGATCTGGATTTGTATTGGTATAGACCATACCTGTGTCAGCATGTTTCTAGTTGTAAATTGCTTGCTAATTAATGACATAAATACTACAAAAACTAAGATGGCTCAACCTATGTTTCTTGGTTGCAAATGATTGTCACCCTCCAGTTGACCCCTTAGCTATCTCAGAGGGGGAAGTTGTTATTCTAATTGATCAACAGCTTCTCCAGAATTACTATTTGTTGAATAAAGGAAACTGATGGTATACATCTGTCTTTTGTACATAGGGAGCCATTCCCCGACTCTTAAGCCATTTATTCCCTGAGGAGGAAGATGAAGACTTGACCCTGGCTGCCCTTCAGACACTATCCAATATGGCAGTGCTAACTGATCTGCATGAGACCTTCCAACCAGGGTTCTCTACATTCTATGCCCTCCTGAGCCACAAGAACCCAGCCATTCGTCTCCAGACAGCAAAACTATTGAATAACCTGGCATGTAATCCAGCTATGGGCCCTTGTCTCCTTGCAGCTGAGGTAACATGAAAAGATAACTTTAACCTCTCACATTGACTCAGTATTATCATGCAAGAGGCCACTTATTCACATATTTTTCCTAGGGCCCCAGCAACATTCTAGATGTCCTCAATGCTTCCCATCAAGATGAGGAATTTCTGCTGCGTTTTGTGACCTTACTTGCAAATCTCTGTTCTATAGCCACAGGAACAAAGTTTGATCCAGTCATTGAACTTCCACCCCACTGCAAAGCTTCTTCTCCTGACACAATGTATGTACCTATACAGTCCCATACTTTTTCTGGCAGTAACACTCAAAAATATGCAGATTGTATCTTCTGTTCCCATATAGGTACTCAAAGTTGTGCTCTGTGACCCATAAGGAAGGTTTGCATTCGGCTGCCTTTTTCCTCAGTCGTGAGTCAAAAAGTGAAGACATTCGCTTTCATGCTCATCGCATCTGTGATGCTCTGCATCCTCCACCTTCAACTCCTGAATAGTGGAACCTGCAGTTCTTTTCCCTCCTCATTGATCTGTACTGCCCTGCTACCACTGCTTTGCCCATGTCTTTCATTCCTCAGTTGTTGTGATGCCATTCATTCTTGTTCGTTGCGACAATCGTTTGCAAAACGGTCATTTTGCTTGTGCAGTCATTCTTACCTGTGTTTAGCATATTAGTTACAATAGCTTTCATTTCTTCCAGTCATGCAAACGTAGTTCCCAGACAGAGTAATTTGATGAGAGTGTGCAAAGCAGTTACTTTGGGCCAATGAAGATAGAGAGGTCTTTCTTATACCTCCTGATGTATCATATTTCTTGTGCTAGCAGGTGTACATTAGATATGATATTTATCTAGGTTATTTTCATTGTTCAATCCCTTAGTATTCTCAATGTTATACATCAGGTTCATTGTGCAGTTGAACCCACTGCTTCAAGTTTCTTACTTCCATAAGTTGATACCACAATTGTTGTTATGTGACTGTGCAAAAGTCTGAGAGAGCGATATTATGCCTACTTAAGCAAGATTACTCTCTGTTATGTTTTCTTTTCACATCCCATCCTTTACTTTCACATTCCTGCTACTGTGAATCAAACCTTCTTCATGTTGCAGTCACAAAGAACTGTTAAAAGTTGGTGCTAGATACGTCTGCGATCTTGTTATGTTAACTCACCCTTTTAGTGAGTGCGACTTTTGACTTTCATTCAGATGGAATTTTCGATGTGAGCTGTGAGGCCAGTCTACCCATGCAATAAGCACTGTAAGTATGTTCCTTTTTTGTCAGGTATACAATAGATGCCCAGCTAACTAGAAGAGTATTTGCAGTGTTTTTTTTATAGTGAGTTTCATAAATGTTGCATGAATGGTTGCATAAATTGCAAAATGTCATGTACCTCTTTAAAATTGGTTTGTATTTTTTGC
The DNA here is from genome assembly GCA_905338385.1 of Darwinula stevensoni. Taxonomy (NCBI): domain Eukaryota; kingdom Metazoa; phylum Arthropoda; class Ostracoda; order Podocopida; family Darwinulidae; genus Darwinula; species Darwinula stevensoni. The sequence continues at coordinate 82,728 of CAJPEV010000803.1, read as the reverse complement.
AAATTGTTTCTTACTGCCCCTCCCTCTGCATCATCAGCCAGGGCTGCTCAGAATGATGCAATGAGCAGTTAACACTATCAATTTTCACTATCAAAGTCTATATAAGTCCTACATATTGGTAAGATTACATTTTCCCAAAACTTTAAATTGATTTTGAAGTTGCAAATGGGGCTTGTTTTCAAATCTCATTCATGCCAGGCCAGAATCCCAACTTGAAGCAAGTCTTGACATTTTGTGTCATATCTCAGAATTACTAAAATTGCTCAGGAAACAAACCACAATTAAATGGCAGACACTAAAATAGGATACTTGTTTGGGAAGGTAGTAAAATTTTAAATCAAATTTTAAAATAATGTTCTTACAAGTGCAGAAACAAGAAAATTTTAGATGGAAGAGCAATAGTTTTTTAAATCATAAATCAGCAGAATTTAATGTAAAAAAATACAAGGAATCCAAATTAAAGACCCAATTAAAGTTTAATCAGATGGATATCTTTCTGGTAAAGCAGACTTGAGCATAAGTATATAAAAAAAAACTGCAATGCTAAAATTACTACACCACCAATTCACATTCTAAAAAAAATATTGAATTGAAGGACATATAAGTTATTTGTATTTACCCTGCACAATAAGAGGATGGGTTTTTCTTGCACAGTCAGTTTTGGTATTATTCATAGGTCAGGACATTCCACCTTCCATGAATTTGCCGGAACTATTAAGTTGACATTTCCAGAGTTAACGAAATGTTGGGACATGAGGAGCCCTGGTGTGATTGGGGGGCGTGCAAATCAATTTGCAAGGAGGAGGAGGAGGTTTGAACTGGGTGTGAACTATTTTGCTAGTTGTGCCAATCATTCTGCAAGCACTTTCTATACTTCTTTGAAAAGAGGTATAGGTAGAGAAAAGAGAATCTTGTGAATTTCTTTCCATACTGTTAATATGTGAAGTGCAATATGTCTTGTTGATACTTGTTCAAGGTATTTTGTGACCATCTGAGGCTTTCATCCTTTAGAGTTTTGGATGGTATAAGTCAGTCAAAAAATAAGTAGCTCTAGCACTGCAAAAATAAAAGCTTAAAAAACTTGCTCCATGGGATCAATGTAGGTTTGCATCAAAGTGCTGTCCATGGCATTCTGTATACATTCCTTGCTGAGATTGGATAGACATGCAGTTTTTCACAATAAGCAGTTTGCCCAAAGGCTGCACACTTGCTGAGAAAAAAATTTTGAGAGGAAACAAGAGACATGGACTCCAAAATGGTGTCAAGTGACAAAACTTGCCTATCCTCCTTCAAGCAAAAAAGATCATTTTCTTCATATCACTGGACTCATCACCTTGTGTGAGGAACAAATACATTTTTTGGCTGACTTTTCTTTCTTGAGTAAGATGTATGCCCTGATTATTCTGGCATTGAAGGTGCTGATGATTTAATGCTTCCTACATTTTTTTTTTTTAACAATGCACCATGTCAATTAAGTCACCAGGTGTTGTGTAGTTCTGGAGGGCAAAAGATGGCACATTTCCAATGAAAGGTGTATAATTTGGAAGTCTTGCACTTGCTGTGGATGTGGTGCTAACAACTAGGAAGGGGTCCAGTATTCATTCCAGATTAGTCTTGCTGTTCTTTACCACATTATATGATTGTGCAATATTGGTTTTAGAGAAACAAGTATTGGAATGCATATGCAAAATTTACCAGTTTTTATAGTTGTGCCAAAAAGAAAAGTAGACCATGCCATTATGGAGGCTTCAAGTAATTGTTGCTAGTCGTTTTTGGTCTCTTGGAATAAAGCTTCTATGGTTTTCATGATTCCATTTGTATTTATTCCTCTTCAACCCATAGACACAGTTCCTGTGGCACAGAGTTTGACTGTAAAGTCCAGTCAAATTCAGATTCGTCATTCATAGTGTCTTTGCCAGATTCATAGAGAGCTTTCAGGAGCAACATGACATGTACTCATTGAGTTTTCTGAATGTTTCATGCCTTTCTTTTTGCAGAATGACCTCCTGTATGGCTGGATGATCACCCTTAGAGTCATAAGTATGGTATGTGTCAGATGAGATGAGATTGAAGACAATCACTGAAAAATTATTCTTTAAGATCATCTATTGCATTTTTTCTGTTTCCCTGGATAAAGTGTTCCAAGTAACATGTTTTTTGCATGTAGAACCATGTTTAAAATCATGCTTTTTGTGCAGGAAAGTAACAGCAAAATTTTTCTAAACATAAATTCCATGATAGTATTTAACCAAATAAACTAATGATTGGAATTTATGGTCATCCTGATATATTATTATGAATTAAAACTACATCTGTCATTTGACTGACAGGGCCAACAAACACTGACATCAATAGGCATTTCCTACAGGAGAGAAGCTACATCGTGACTAAGTGCAGTTCATCGTCAAGCTTTGCTCATTAAAAAATGAGAAACTTTTTCATAAACAACAAAAGTAATGGCTGTTGCAGGTGTCACTCGCAACAAGTTGGGCAAGAGTCCCTTATAGAATCCTCTCAATCCTTCATATTGCCAAGTCAACTTTGCTACTTCTACAACACCACCATACTGCCTGTGCTGGTCCTGCAGCCGTGCCCTCACAACTTGATATGGATAGGTTATGGAAGAAGCAAACAGCTTGGATAATGCACCAAATGAGAGGTACTCCAATGTGCCCAGTTTAGTATCCAAATGATGATCATAATAGGTACTATACCATGCCTTTAACCTTTCATATGCCATGAACTGTAATGCACCATGAGACACACCAAAAATCCCAGGCACGAAGCCCTTGTAATACCCGCGAATGCCTTCAGACCGATAGATCTTTGCCAGGCAATCCAAGAACCCTGAATAATTCTTGAGAGGGTCAGACATGGCCATTTTGCGTTCGTATTGTAGCACCAGCCTTGTCTTGGCGACCCAAATAGGATTGGTGAGTGCAAGTGTGACAACACCAGACTGAGCTGCCAGTAAAATTTGGATCCCTGGACCAAGATCCTTCCTTGTATCACCTTCTTGCATCCATGTCTTCATTCCATTGTAGAACATGAAATAAAGTCCCCAAGCACAAGTTGAACCAACTACATTTGGTGTCACTCCCTTGTAAAAGCCAGATATTCCTTCGGCTTGGTAAATGCTAGAGATAGCATGCAGGAAACCATTATATTTAGGTCTCAGCACCGATGCAAGTGAGCTCTTGCCTTCATCGACAGCAAAGCGAATCTTGATGAGGTCCAGCGGATGGAGAATTATTGTAGAAATTGCACCACCACTCATTCCTGCAATGAGATGCTCAATTCTCACATGAGAAAACAAAGAAAGATGCACATCTCCTTTAGTTTTCATGGCTGCCATATTCAGTTTACTCTTCCTTCATTTGCTTTTTCAAATGCTTCGTTAAATCGATTTGCTCTTGAAGCACATACAGATTCTCTATTTTCCTGCGTTGCTGCCTCTCCACATCACGAATTACACCATCGTGAAGTCTCTTTCTGAAATAAAAATGAAATGAGACCCAAAATGACTTATCCATCCATTCCTTCCTTTGGAAATTCATATGAATGAGGTCTCACCGATCTAAGTACTGTTTGAAGTGAACATATCCGATGACCGACGAAGCAACGACCACTGATGCTCCAAGTGTCAGTTTGGCAGGAAGGGACATTCACAAGCACGAAATCAACTGTCTCCGAGATCAAACAGAGATTCTTGGAGATTCTCATGTCCTCGAACGATACTTCTTGGCATCAAAGATGCAGACGCAGCCGAAGCGGTGGAATGCATTGACTGCACGTGGTTATCGCCTTCATGTAAGCGGACATTTTCCACAAGGTTGCCCGATGAAGCCTACATTGCAGTTGTGAATTTGGCAAATCATACTTAAGATTCAGAAGCATTTATCCGTGCATAAGTGCTATTTTCTTCCTACACTGGTCACATGGAAGAATAGTTAACGCGTGAAAAGCCAACGGATGAAGAGAACAAGTTTAGTAAAATGCACAATCCACAGTAGTAATCATGCAAGGGAAGGTAAGTATGGCTGCCTCCGTTCGGAGGGCATGCGCGAGAAGACATGCCGAAGTAATTATGATACGCAACGACGCAAATGCTGAATTAAATATAACTATGAACGCTGGTAAATTGCATAGTAGGCTTTATTTAGGTCCCACCCACAGTTCTGTTGTTAGGCCTATGCTTCCTTTCACTCTGGGAAGCGATGGTACTTTTAGAATCCATAGGCGCCGAACCCAGGGGTGTAAAGGGGTACGTGCCCCCCTAACTATATTATTGATGGGGCTATGACTTCCCAAGAAGGTCAGAATTTCAGCAAAAGTATAGCACATGGAAAATTGAAAACAAAATGCTGCATCACGAAAGAATTGAAAAAGTTATTTTCCTTTCTGTTATGTGCTGGGGGAAATCCCTGTCATCCCGTAAAGGTATGGGGTGGAAGGGCCACGCCCAGCCCCCCTCCCCCCCTCCACTTGTCACTATACCACAATAATAATACTGAACTACCCCAATGAATCCTGCAATAATTCTGTCAATGTTATTTCAGGGGCATTAGGAACTTGCCCCCCCCCCCCCAATAATTTTTAGAAGTTGGCACCATGCTTGTATCCCATATGTTGGATGCTGCTATTCTGAGGGCTTCACAGTGGCAAAGATCCCAAGAGTTTGGAAGAAAGCTGGCAGGCTTCATTCATTATAAAATAGGGAGAGGCAGGTCAATGTCTTTAATGCATGATGCAAATTATTCTTTATCCTTTCCTCAGTGAGTCTATCATTTATCTGTTACATAACATGGCTTAAAGAATGAAGGTTGCAGTCCTTTAACAGTTTTTTTAATAGTAGGAGTGGACACATTGGGGAATTTGTCAAGTTACAGAATAATATTGAGCATTTGCAAAGGGCACTAGTGGGAGTAAATAGAATGAGACTAGACAAAGAGGGATTGGGAGCATTGTAGAAGGGGTAGGAACCTGGGAATCCAGGAAACTGGTCTCCTATGCAGATAAGGTATGCTTGCCCTCTGAAGAGACTTTTCTGTCAATATTAAAATTCCCTCAAAGGGGATAGAGCTTAGTATCAATTTACTCTTAAATTGTACCATATACGGTTCACAGGAAGAGGGCTTTTCAGATGCTTTATTCCTGCTGCACAATACCTTCCCACAGGGTGTCATAGGACTAGGACTAGGACAAGGCAGAATATTCATATGGTCTTTTTTTCCTGCGTAATATGTATTCCATGCCTCCTTTCTTTTCTTTAAACCCCTCAATGTAGCGTACAGTATATTCAGAGAGATTTTGAACAAAGGAAAGTTAAAGCAATGTAAGGCCATGAGATGTCAAAAATTTATTGTGTTTTTCAAAAGAAAGTGCCCTTTCATTATATTTTCATAGCATTTTAATCAAATTGATTAATCCACAAAATATTGGGTTCTGGAAGAGAAATGAAGAACATGGCTATTAAATGTTTAAATTGAGAAGATTAAGAATTTCTCCAAATTTAATGTTGAGCAATTTGACTTTACTCTTTTCAATGTTCATATGCTCTAAATTTGGGTGCATAACTGTTTCCTACTGGGATAGTAACATAAAAGGAAGTTTTATTGGAATAGTGTCATTATATTACAAATGAAGTTGTTTCTGCAGACTATGTCATTTCTGAAAAATAAGAAAAGGAAGGGATCCTAATATAAACCACAGGATAAGCATGTCTTAGTGAAATCGATCTAATTAGGTTAGTGTTAGCATTGGTTATCTCTTAATTGCTCATGTCCTTTAAACATTTTCAGATTCCTCCCTTCTCCCGCACAATCTGGAATCTCAGACCTTTTGTTGAGGATTGTTCTTTCTCATCTTCAAGATCTGACCTAATGCTGCAAGTTTTATCTCCAGTGGACACCATGGCCAGTACCTATGGCCTATGTATACCATAGCAAACTCCTTCGCCCTATGGCAAAGTTCTCTTTTCAAAACTTTGATTGTGTGGGATTTGATTTTGACTGCACACTCTGCTCTTACAAGGTTGGCCCTCTTGCCAAGTTCTTGTATGATGAGCTATTCAAATTTCTCATCAGTCAACGTGGATATGCCAAAGAGACAAAAGTTGCTTATGAATCCATCAGAGATTTCATGCAACGAGGAATGATAATTGATTACAAGAGGGGGAACTTCTTCAAAGTAGGGACAAAAGGACAAATTCTCAGAGCTACTCATGGCTTTAATTTGATGACTAATGATGAACTTCAAAATACATATGGTGACTCATCCAAATGGATTGTCCTGGAAGATTTTGTGAAGGAGTTTGAAGATAAACACCATACAGTCTTTGCTTTCACAGATTACTTCGTTCTTCCTTCAGCCTTGGTAGCAGCCAGGATCATAGACTGGATTGACACCACTGACAAAAAACCAAAACCAGAGGAAGGATATAATATTTGGAAAGACATGTATGATGCGATGCTCTCAATCTACAAAGTTGGGGATACTACACTAGATGATGGTGTCTTCTTTCAAGCCATTGCTGAGAACCCAGATGATTTTTTGATACCTTGCACAGAGGAAATCAAAGACTGGATTGTAGCTTTACGAAAAGCCAAGAAGACCACCTTTCTCATTACTGACTCTCATGAAGGCTTTATAAACAATGCTGCAGAATTCATACTTGGAAAGAACTGGAGGGACTACTTTGATATCATTATTTGTGATGCCCAGAAACCAAAGTTTTTTTCCAAGACTCAGCCTTTCCATGATCACATTAATGGTACTTGCCAGTATATCAATCATCAGGAACTGGAGGCAGGAAAGTCATACTCAGTTGGAAACTGGGGTGACCTGAAGAAGTTTCTCTCCGTGTTCTCAGGAAAAGAGGACCCCAAGTGTGTCTATATGGGAGATAACATTCCCCTGGATGTCTTTGCTCCCCCATTTTATACTGACTGCAGCAGCATTGCTGTCCTTGAGGAAATGACAGCTGAAGCCCCTGAAGCATTGTATGAATATAAGAATGACTTGGCATCTCAGTTTTGGGGTTCAACATTCTTCAATAGTGTGAAGCATGATTTTGAAGAGGTCACTACTGAGACAATCTGGACAGAGACCTTGAAAAGATACAGCCTGCTTGCAGTTCCATCTCTGGAGTTTTTTGTCAGGCATGGGATAAGTCAAGAATATGAAATCTTTAGGAACAACTCTAGAGGATTTCATCCACCTCTCACCAAAATTTTGTGAACATATCATGGCAGTCTGTCATAACTGAAGACTTGTAGTTTCTAGAAAGATTGTTCCTACTAGATTTGTATACCAGTGCAATACTATGTGATTTGATACTATTCATAGTGGAACTGAATGGCTTTTTTCTTTTATTTCTCTTACATTTGAATTTTTTAAGGTGCTCCATGTGGATGAGTGGTCACTCATTTGTTGTTACTTACACTGTGATAGAAAATGGAAAAGTCACAGAAAATATAGTTTTCACACTAGTCTTTGAGGAAGCATTGATCTCAGGTTATCCAAAGTGTTACTCAGGTGCAATAAATAATCTCCATTTATTGCTGATTGTTGTTGCTTTCTATCTCCCCATTCAGCAGGACCTGGATGGATCAGCCAGGATTGGTTTTTGCTGATACATAATTTAAGTCTTTTGTGCCCTGCATTGGAATATATACCAAAGTGAATGGTCTCTTTCCATTTAAGGGCTGTACTACTTAAAATCATACTAATTAACTATTTCATCTGCTAAAGTTTCATTTGACACCAATGATTTCAAGAATATTCCTACCCTTGCATTCCTACCCTTCTTTAATGTTGGCTGTCAACTTTACTATTGCATGCGAGCTATTTGATTATTTGTTTGCCATGTGTCAATTTTATCTCTGCACTCATTTAGAAGCAATGAAAGGGAGAACTTTATGAGAAGTTTTTGCCATGAAGAGTGAGTAATTTCTTAGTAAATTCTTTTCCCTGCCATATTTTCTTGGTTTTTGGAACTTGGACTGTGGAAAGTAGTAATGAAATTTCAAGGAAAATAAGGATTTGATTCATAGCAGAAATAATGAAATTAAAATATTGGTTTAATTATATTTTTCATTCCATTTCTGCTTTTAAGCTCCAGATGTGTTTCCTAAGCTTTTTTGAATTCACAAACTTAATGATATCCCATGTCAAAAAAGTAATTTTGGCTTGAAAGGGTTAAGACTGTATTTACCACAACTATCACATCTCAGTGTTTATCATTGCTTAATTTCAATTCCAATGCATCTAGGTGCTCTCCATAAAGGTGCCTTTTCATGGTCTACATTCTCTGGTTAAACCCTGGAAGGACATGACTCACATTTTGAGGAGAAGTATTCCCACATTTCATCGTGTGATACCTTGTGATAAGTTTTGGGTGAGGTGGTTTTCCCTAAACATATCAGCCATTTGAAAGATTTTAAACTGAACCATAGATGGTTTTTATTCTACTCTAGCTCCCATCTTGGATCCAAACGAGGAATCTGAATCTTCTTGAGTATCAGAGTAAAAGCCTCTTGGAGGAGCATGGAATAAAGATCCAAAAGTTCAGATTAGTTGAGAATGTGGCACAGGCTGAAGAAGTTGCCCGCTCATTCAGTAAGCATTTTTTCTTTGCTGAGACATAATCCGAACTCAACCTGAAGCAAGTTTTTTCTTTTGAACGTTTTGTGTATTTCAGAGCCATCTGAATATGTGATAAAAGCCCAGATTCTGGCTGGAGGACGAGGCCTGGGTACCTTTGACAATGGCTTCAAAGGAGGCGTGCATCTGACCAAAAAGTTTATTGTGTTTTTATTCTGGTCATTCTTTTATGTATAGAATGTTGCATTGTTTGGTTTTCTACTCTGTTCCAGAGAGAATGAAATGATACAGTATGTTGAGCAAATGGTTGGGCACCGGCTCATCACCAAGCAGACTCCCAGGTCTGGACTTTTGGTCAGAAAAGTCATGGTTGCAGAATCTGTGGACATCGTTCGAGAGACATATCTCTGTGTTCTACTAGATCGGTCAGTTTCTCCTTTCTCTTTTCTGTTGTTCTTTGGAGTGTACAGCTGATCTGAAAAGGATGTAACAAACAGAGACAGTGATGGACCTGTCATCGTTGCTTCACCTGATGGAGGAGTCGACATAGAGGAAGTTGCTTTGAAGACACCTGATCGAATCAAACACTTTAAATTTGATATATTTGATGGCATATCAGACAAGATGGCCCTGGATGTTGCAGACTTTCTGGAATTCAAAGGGTCTCTAAGAGAAGAGGTAACGATGGTGCTAATGAGGAATATGAAGCCTTTCATCTCAACTTGCTTTACAGTTGGGTATTTGTTTGCAGACAGCCAAACAGGTGCAGCAGTTTTGGGACATGTTCAAGAAAGTGGATGCAACCCAACTGGAGATCAATCCCTTGGTGGAAACAGCAGATGGGCAAGTGATTTCAGTAGATGGGAAGATCCAGTTTGATGACAATGCAGCCTTTCGACAACAGCATATCTTTGCCTCTCAAGACTTTTCTGAATCCGATCCAAGGGAGGTGGAAGCTGAGAAGCACAAGTTAAACTACATTGGCATGACAGGAAACATAGGCTGCCTGGGTACTAATTACAGCCTTCATTAGCCTTACCTCATTGTAATCTTAACATTCTAAATTTATTGCATTCATTCTTTGCCTCTGCAGTCAATGGTGCTGGTCTTGCTATGGCCACAATGGACTTAATCAAACTACATGGAGGAGAACCTGCCAATTTCTTGGATGTAGGTGGAGGAGTGCAGGAGAACCAAGTCTATCATGCCTTCAAGCTTATCACGTCTGGTAGGTTGTGGCACAATACCTGTCCAATCTTTGATCACAATGCCATAATTCATGACTTCATAATATGACCTATTTGTTACATGATATGACAGATTGGAACGTGAAGGCTATTCTTGTCAATGTGTTTGGTGGGATCGTGAACTGTGCAGTTATTGCACGGGGGATCATGAATGCCCTCAAGAGCATTCAGATGACTATTCCTTTGGTTGTCAGACTTGAAGGTATGGGTGATATCTGTATGCAAGTTTCATGCACTTTCCTCTTTTTCTATATCATCTGCTTCACTCCATAGGGAACAATGTGAAGGAGGCTAAGAGGATTTTGGAAGAGTCAGGGGAAAACATCATTATTGCTAATGATCTGGACGAGGCTGCCAGGAAGGTTGTCGCCACTCTATCCTAATATGCCACGTAGTAGGTGCACTTTATGTACTTCATGTACGAGGCCATTCCAGAGCTCTACTCGTGGCTGCTACAGGGAAGCCCATCTTCATGATGTGTGAAACAATCATTCAAATTTCTTTGGTATTTACATCTTTTGATACATACCTTGACATGATACATAGTTTTCATACCATATTGCTCTAATTTTTGGTTTTGGTGGTCAGTTGGGTTTACCACATTTTGAACTTTTATGCTGCACTTTTCACTGGAGTGAAATATTTTCTTTTACTTGACCTGGGCACCCAGTACAGGAAGTACCCCGGCATGTGTGTCAAATGAGGAAAATGTCTGACTCAAGTGAAAAACAGTGTAGCATGCCATGTCTGTTCAAAATGAGCTAATGCCAGTCCTAAATGAGAGAAAGACATTCTATCAATTGCTAGTATGCTGAAACAGGAGTGAATGAGCAGTTGACCTGCATGGGCAGGCATGCACAAGTCTCATGGAAATGCAGACATTCATTTCTGAGCTAGTTATATGTGTTTTGTTTTTGTTTATTCCTATATGTGCCAAAATGTTATGGGTAAAAGCTACTGTGTGTGACTACTTAATCACACAGGTGGCTGGTTTGCTGAGTTTTACCTCAGGTCCATGCAGTATATGAGCATTTGAATCTGACTGATATTGGTTGTTAAGAGGAGAAAATCTTTAATTTTTTATATTGGACCCTTATTGTTCATATCAGCATTAGGAGAGATGATGTGAGCATATATTTTGGAACTTGGTCAAAACTAAAAAAATAAATAAAACTTTCTATCATATTTTTCTACCTGTAAAAGCCTCAAAAGGCATTAAGCAAGCTTTCAACTCTGATAGGAGGCCTCTCCTTTGCTAGCATGCAAGTTCAAATTGAACTGCATATTGATCAAACTCATTTTGTGCTGGTTTGCATGAGATACATGAGATAATTTGGTATTATTAATTTTACCATATTTGATTCAAAGCAAGCATTTGCAGTTTTAATTTTTCTGGTTGGGCTGTTATTCTGTGAAGGGCTGGAATGGGTAAATTCCATTTCCTGGGTTTGAAATCCCTAATAAGCTTTACCGTGAGAAAACTTATGTAACCTAAGTGGATCATACAACTTGTTTTTGGAAAATAGTTGTATGGGCATTGTTTGCAAATATGCTAAAGCAACTGCAGGATTTGGTTGGCTGACAGCAATGTTGTCATTATGGTCTAGAGGTTATTTTTTGTATTTTTTTAAAGTTTTTTTTAGTTTCTATCATGGAAAGTATCCCTGAGCTGCTAGGTGTGGACTGGCAATTTCTTGGTAAGTCTGTATGTTTCACTTGAGACCAGACTGTGATTCAAGATGAGTTTGATTTTCTGTCGTTCTTCATTCCCCTAGTGACAACAGGAAGCAGCGTAGGTCGTGTGGGGAACCGACCATTGGTTCATTTGAAACTGGTACTGGGAAAAGAAGACTCTGAGGAATCCAGGAAATATGTCCATCTTGAGCTCACTGTGCCAGAGTTCTACAAGCTCTTTGCAGAGTTCCAGAAGATGAAGTCAACCATGGATCGGTTTTCCTGAACATTGCCTGTGATTTTTATATATTCTTCAAGTACAAACTAACCATTTTTACCCTGGTTATGTTCCCTGATGTGTAAGTGTTATATATATGCAGGGAATACACAGGATTATCAACACAATCCTGCTGATATTGTGCCTGTGAAGGTCAAATTTTTGTAAATCAACAAGTGGCATAATTGTATTTGCCTCAAAGATTGAGAAGAGTCTCTACTGGATGCAATTGAAAATGTTATAATCTATTTTTGGAATATTGGGAGCATATAGAAAAATTGGGCACTTCATTTCAAATTCTATGAGCATTCCTGTGAAACAGAGATATATGCAGTAAGTCTTGGAGGGCCATTTAAAGGGATGAATGTCGAGAAAACAATTTTTCTGAATATAGTGCAAATGAAAATAATAATTTAACTGGAGTTAAATCTCAAGGACATTCTCGTTTATGAAGAATTGGAGAACCCAGCATCTTGATAGATGCAATCTTCTGGTTATTGAGAGTGTTGATATAGTCTTTCCCATGGTTTGGTGTAAATCATGCTCACCTCCAGTGACATTTTTTTACTCTCTTAGGATGAAATTCATAATTCATAAATTAATCATCAACTGGCCCTTGTGCTGCTGCAAATGCACTTTTAGTGCTTTGGCCATGCTTCCAGTAAGCTTGATGATGCATTCATCATGGGTCAGTCATATATTTGTGTATGTCAGAGAAATAAGAATCTCTTGAATATGCCATTTTCATTATTTCCTTTGGCAGGAAGAAAGAGGACATGAGGTCTCCTCTGACACTTACAAAAACTTGCCAGAGACTTAGGTTCTCTCATGTTCGGTGTCCTTTTATCTCTGGACATATTCAAAGGCTGAATCATAGTGCTTCTCTACCCCTTGAATTAAGGGATCTTCCACCTGAACAGCATTTGAAATTCTCTGAGGCCATCTGCAAAGCTTTCTCCATCAAAGATTTCCTCAACTACATGAGAATCTTCCCCCATTTCCTCAGTGAAGAAGAAGAGAGCTCCCTCATGTCTGAGATTGAGCCTTACATGAAGAGACTGCGATACGAATTTGATCACTGGGATGATGTATGTATGGTAGAATGGGAGATGCATTGTTTGAGATTATAACACTGTGCCTTAATTGCTGGGTATTCTTTCTGGGATCTCACGTTAGTAGGCGATTCATGGCTTCAGAGAGACTGAGCGAAAACAGTGGAAATCTGAGAATGTTAAGATCTTGGAAAAGGTGAAGAAATTGGCTTTTCCACCTTCTGTATCCCCTCTTCAGTATACCCACATTCTTGACCTTGCACCTGAGGGATATATCAAGCCTCACGTGGACAGCATTCGGGTGAGTTACCAACATCCCTTATGCTTCCAATGATGTCTCTTTTCCTCTTGAATGGTATGTTTTTACACAGTTTTGCGGAGATACAATAGCAGGGCTGAGCCTATTGTCATCCAGCGTGATGCGCCTAGTTCGTGAAAAGAACGAGTCCGAATCGGTTGATGTATTTCTCCCCAGGAGATCCCTCTACATCATGACGTAAGCTGTCTGTCCAAAGAATATTGAAATCTTTATGCCATCGATTTCACATGTTCTTACTTCTTCCAGTGGTCCAGCCAGATACGAGTTCACACATGAGATATTGAAACACGAGAAATCAGCGTTCGGAGGAGAGCCAGTTCCGAGGGCAAGACGAGTCTCGGTCATCTGTCGGAACGAACCCACCTCTCCCCAGACATAGGACTTGTGGCAAAGTGCCCTTCCTTCATTATTTGTACTTCAGATGCAATGAATGTGATTGTCTCAAAGGTTCTTGTTTTGCTTTGGAATCCATGAGTGAAAAGTCTGGGTGTAGAAGTTCCTTAGCTTCAATTTCAACCAAGTATTCACTGATTCCAAAAAAAATGACAGGATGTGTCATCTATGTGATCTTGTATAAAATATACCTATGTTATGATTACTTCTGTTCATATGCCCAGGCCTTCAGTAACATGCTTCTAACTCTATTATACTCAAGTCCATTGGAAGGAACACACACAAGCAACAAAATAAATTTAGAATGGCATTAGTTAATATCAGTGGCATAATGAGGTTTGGTTCAAGCTTCCCCAAACCCCCCCCTCCCCCCCTCACTGGGCGAGGAGAAGTAAGCCCCCCACCGTTCCACTTAGCCGGCGAAACCCTGGCTACGCCACTTTTTAATATCAGTGCATATGACCGTTTTAATTCCTAATTTTAAATTATTTATTTTTTAGACGCAAAAATGAGAGCCTCTTGTGGATCTCTTATTATTACTGTTATTACTGTTTATGGGACATTCCTGAGGTTAGATTCTGATATTGCGACTGTCCTTGAAGTGTATTCGAAGGAGTCTTGGTTTTGACTGGAAATTTTCACTTGAGATAGGGAACAGGAAAATGAGAAACCTCTGAGAAAAGTCAGAATTCTGACTTTTATATAGTATCATGCCACGCTCTTCAACAGAATGCGGAAGAATGTGAAGTAATAGCATAGAGCACGCGCATTGCGGAAAATTTGTGAAGAACGAGAGTATGAGATGGATTCGTATGCTGTCACTCTTCGAAAGAGGTAAGACGTGATCTCAGGAATACGGATTTCGCCAAACACCTCCGATTTTCTCAGATGTCAATATTAACTGTCCTCCGACGCCACTCAGCGCTCAAGAATCGAAGGGAACTATTCCTGGATGCTCAGAGGAATCACTCAAGCTGAATCGTTTCCAGATGCGTCAATGAGTTCCCGAAATTGGAATTTGTCATTGTGGGATGCCCATCCGATGGGGGAGATCCAAATCAATTAATGTGTCATGCAGAACCGCTTGGAAGAATAGTTCACTGAATAGTCGCTAGATGGTAGGGCGGCGAACCATCAATGGCGATCTCTATGCGATGCTGTGATGCATTTGGAGTGTGTCTCCATCCATGTTCTCCATCCCAGAAATTGGGTATTATTATCCCTCCTGCCTGCATAAATATTTGCAGAGCACATTGAAATCAATGAATGTTTCTGAGACCGGGGTTTCCTTGGTCGTGAATATTATCCAGCCTTACTCAGAACAATGCCTGATTTTTCACTGCGTAGCCTATGAAAATACAGTATTAGGACTAAGCCTACAATGTGGCCTAGGTAATGTTAACATTTTTTCATGATCCAGACAGGCATTTATTTGGTCATTAAATTGTATGGGGTTGGGTGATAATAGCAAACTTCCTGGGTGGACTGAATGTCCTTGGGATTTTATTTTTTCTGTGTTTGGTATCAAGTTGAACTAAATGTTGGGTCAATTGGCCTCTCCCTCGAGCTGCCTGACTTCATCACTCAAAATCTGGAATTTTTGAGCTGAAGAACTGGTTCTGATGTCCTCAAAGGGAGTTATGGAAGTGTACTTATAACAGCAGCACTAACCTAACTGGGGGTTTGAAAAATCGGCATGGATCCCATTGAATCTGTGTTAATTGCCATGTACTTTCCCAATTTGACCAAAATCTTGACACTTAGGAAGTATAGGAAGAAATTCTACAATATAGTATAGGAAGAAATTCTTACTATTATCCATATGCTACTATAACAAGGACATGGGAGAAAGGTAGAAAATATGGGACAGCCCCAACCAAATCAGGAAACTGATAACCTTACCTGACGGTATTGTTATTTTATGTCATTTTGCTATGATATATCTCATGAATCATTGACCAAGTGCCACATGCCTATGCCTAAACTGTGTACCTTTTCCATTACCCAGCTCTTTGTTAGGCCTGTCAGGTAAGGGTAGGCTTGGCTGTCCCAAGTTGTTGATACCTTCCACAGGTTGAGCCACATCTTGTCTATAATTTAAGTCAGGGGTTTTGAACCCTTTTGGATGCAGGTTGTTGCTAGTTGTCTAGCTGTAAATGATAAATAGTTGTGTATCAAGTTTTCAAATCATTTTTCTTTTCCACACAGCCTCTATATTAAGTTTCCATTCTAGTGATGAAATCTTCAATTGTCAAACTTTGGATCCTAACTCAATAGGGAAGTGAGTCATATAGTGTTTTGGGAATAAATTTGTACCACCTGTAACATGGGCCTCATAAAAGGTGTTCCAAAAGTTTATTACCTGCTAAAATAAAGATTGAGATGGGACTAATGAGATAGTATTGATTTATTTGCATTCCACATGGCCAGAAAAACTCCAGGAATCAACTCCTGCATCAATACATTGCATGACTTCCACCGGCCCCTGGAACATCAGACTTGCATTCAAAAGCTCTCAGCCAGTTGAAGGATGTCACTTATGATGGTTTCCCACTTCTCCTGGACCCTGGTATTAATGATTTCTGGAGTGGAGCTAATGTGGAACACTATGGAAACCTCTGCTGCTAGTGTTCAATGGGGTTAAGATCTGGACAATTCCTTGGTCACTTATTTCAAACCTTAACCCCAGTTGCTTCAATGATATGGAACATGAAGTCAGACATGTGGCATGTCTTGAATCAGTGCAGCCTTTTCTTGGTCTGGGCAGATTGCCCAGTTCTTCCCATAGCCCATATGAAACCTGTGGGACACTAGGCAGGCATAAGGCAAAAACCTTTAGAGCTATGCTATGGTATCTTAGGTTATCTGGGGTAACAAAGGTTTAGAGAATGAGCAGCAACATTCAAATGACAAAATTTCCTTCTGCATTATTCCTGTTAGTTTGCTTGGAGAATTCACATGGGGCAGCTCCAGAGGACAGAGACATGAAGTGTCTAAGCTGCAGAAATGAATGTGATGAGTGATACGCTTTTCCTATTCAAGAATACTGGGATGGCAAAGCAGGAGAAGATTCCAGGAACCTTATAGCAATTGCTCTTTGGAAATCTATGCAAAGTGTTCCAATACTTTATGTGTTGTAATTTTGTGCTGTTACACTAGCAAAGACATCTTCACCTCAGGCCTCTGGATTGGTAATATTCCTCACCAATTGACCAGAAGATATGCATGTGAGTGTTTCTTGGTGTGCATTCTAGATAGGTTTAGGTCAAGCCTAGTTCATACTTGTGCTGTGCAGCATGCTGGACTCTAACTGCATGGTGTACTGCAAAAACCTATCCAGCATGTGCAGCATGCTGGATTGAAATCCTGTAATGCTGGAAAGTAATTGCTTTATTGCCAAAGGAGCAGTTTGTGCTGTAAAGCATGATGATTAAGTAAAAGTCATTATCATTTTTGAGATTACAGAAGAACATATAATATATGAGATGTAGCTCTATACCTGCCAGAAGCAGCAGGCAGATTTTTATTATTATTATCTATTAGCAGTTGCTGCTTTATGCTATGTCCAGCATCAGCATGCTATACAGCAGGAGTTTGATCTAGGCCTCTGGGGTGCTCAACTTATGGGTTATGGTCCAGACTTAGACCACGTGCTTCATTTCACCTGACTGCACGCCTACATTAGGTCTCAGTTTTCCACTCAATAAATTTTATGTCAAATTCTCCTCATTGGAATATCTAGGAGGCATCTCTGTTTAAAGGGAGACTTTTAGTGATCACATTTAAATTATTTTACCTGCAGACTGCCAGACCTACAGGCTGTCAAGTTGATAGATCATCCCACATATTTGTTGAGCACTCCTGGTTTGTTATTACCATAGTTGGATAGTGGGTATGTCCTGGGAAGCTCCGTTTGTCATGAACCATAGATGGCCAGCTCCACTACACATGATTCTCTGAAATTTTGTATAATTTTTTCAGGAGAAGTATGTAGATTTGTCTCTTTTGTATCTGATAGATTTTTAGTGTCTTGGAGTCATTAAAGTTCATTTTGATATGCACCATTTCCAGATTGAATTCGTAAACCCCTATCGGTGCACTAGCATTGATTGCAGGTAGTGACATCGTACACATGGGTGGTTACATCTATCACATGATGAAGTGGAACCTCTGTAAATGTGTGGTTCCTCCATTCTCCACTATAGGTGGGTGGTATGAATTCAATCTGGAAACTGTGTATTGGTTTTGAATTTCTGTATTTATTTTATTGTTCATCTTAGGTAAGGTAGTAGAGCAGATTGGCCATTTGAGAGTGAATAGATGGACTGCTTATAGGAGATATAGTATCTTAGTTGGATCCAGGCAGCTAGCTGTGAATCTTGTAAAAGTAGAGAAGTTTGCATTGTGTGATGGTATTAGTTTTGTACTTTTTAGATTTTGAGTAAATCTCTCCATTAGCAGGATTGAAAACTGGCATCATTTTGGATTCTCAATGAAGTGATTATTCTGGTTGCTGGTTTTCAAGTTGAGAGATTTCTCCATGCCAATAGGTTAATGTAGGGATGCTGGCTAATGGCCTCCATATGAGATGTTAAAGGATGAAGATATTGACTTCCTATAGATTTTGCTGACTTTGGCCTGCAGGACCATTAGCCATGGAGTCATATGGGCTGTAAACCAAGAAAACTTTTTTTTTGTGGAGCCTAACCTTTTCACTGGCCCTGTTTGGAATTTAGATATGGGTTTGATATCATTTCATAGAAAATTGCATAGTATCACCTAGATCTATGGAGTTAAAGATATTTAAAAAAGAAAACCTTCTCATAACCCACTTCCATAGCTTCTTTGATATATAGATAAAACCAATGTATTTTCTAGTGCCATTTTTCATTTGTCCTTTTCAACTTTAATTACAATGTAATTATGATGTACTTGTCATAGATCATCATGAACCTATCTTCCTATCTATCTCAGAATGAAGCCCTCAGAAGGAGTCTTTACTGGGATGATTTTGACTTTGCGTATGAGTGACTGTGGCTAGTATCTTAATTCTTAAAATTTTTCTCCCATGTAATGATGCATATATGTATGAGAGTAACCATTCTGCCACCTATAGGCATGTGATGGCCCTCCCATTCAGTGTGAAGGAGGGAAAGGTAAGGCAGTACAGAGAGCAAAAGAAGGGGAGACCATTCTCAAAAGATGCCAAGTTTCTGTTCCTACCTGTCCTACCCAGGTTCAGCAAACATTGATCATGGATGCAAGGAAACCAAATTTAGATGGTCCTTCTGCAGATATTTCTTGTGAGCATAGGCAGTCTGCCTATTGGAGTAAGTAAATATGCCTGCATTGCTAAGCAGAAGCAGAGCAAAAGGATGCATGAGATTGATGCTGAGGTGACTGGAAGAAGGTGAGGAAAATAATGGAAAGGCTTGAGTGACAGAGAATTTTGATTGTTGAGCGGCGCCAATGCTAAAAGTTAAACTATGGGCTTAATGGAGAGTTCAAGGTGTCCTAAACTTGTGAAGCTTGAGGAAATGATTATTTCAAAGCAAATATTGACAGGAGGCCTTTCTTAGCCATATGCATTTTAATGCCATGCCCCTAACATTAAAGTAGAAGTTTAGCTGTCATTTTTTTCTGAAAAGGAATGCATATGGGAAGGTAATGTTGGCCAGCTCCTGTTGCACTAAGAATGTTGATTTTGGTTCAAGAGAGGGGAAATAAATCCCCCTCTCCTGAACCAAACCTGATGGAAATTATCTGCCTCCTGTTTTACTGAGTACACCTCCTTGCATTGACTGATGTATGCTATTAAGTCCATTTTGTACTTGAAAAAAAAAAGGGTTGGGGGGCATTGGAAACTCAAGACAGGGAGAATTCCCCTCAAATGGGGGAAATAATAGAAGAATTAACTAGTAGAATTATGGATTCAGAAGTTCAAAACCGCCTACACAGGGGGAAGGAAGGGAAAGAGTGGAACAGGAAGATTGGAAAATATTTCTTGGAAATTGGAAATTTTCTTGGAGGAAAATTTTCTGGAAAGTAATCTTGTAATTAAGCTTAGGGGAGTTAAGGACCAAATTGACCCAAGTATTGTGAAAATGCTTCACATTTGCATTATGTGTGATTAAATTCCTTGTTCAAAGCAATTCTAAAAATTTAAAGCATACATACATTTGTTTAAATTGCGGGTATGACCTAATTGACCTTTCTAAGTTGAACTCTTGCCATGTGACCATTTCCTTGCTTTTGATAGGTCAGAAAAACATGAAATATTGATCTGTCTTCCTGAGAGTAGCACCCAGCATCTCTTGTTATTTTCATTCCTGGTATCAGTGTTGCCAATTCACCTCTGAATTATAACTGTCAGAGCCTACGATGAGCCCGAGAGGGAAAAGGAGCACTAATTCAGGGGCAGTGTCCTTTGGTCAAAAACTCCCCACAGTATAAAATTAGATAATTAGTTTATTCACCCTAAGTTCGTGTGGAAATGATGTATTCGGTCACGATCGTAATTTCTCTAAATATTTTTTAATTATGCGTAGTCACTTCCTCAATAATTATTTGTTTTGTCGAAAAGAAGAGAAAGAACGAATGATGCCCACAATTATTATATCACAACTATTATGTGGGTGGTATGCCTCCGATTTTTTTAAATCATGCCAGTAATAAGAGTTTTCCTCCTCGCTTTCCAGCAACGTGATGCATGGTCGCAGTGGCATGGGAAATCTTGCTCTAGAGCGAAATTCCATCTCTGAATTTGTCACTTAATGAACCACAAGCGACATTGTGGTTTATTTTTATAAACTGAGTTATGCGTGACTGGCCCCTTTCTTCCTTTGTAGTCAGATATCAGGTTGGTAGCCCCGTGTGGCAGTAACTGCATTGCTTGTCAAGACATTTAGTCTTGGAAGCACTGAACCGCTTCTGGAGGAGGATCCATCCCGCGAATAAATTCTGTGCGCTGAGAGGTTGCTAAGGCTTGCTTCTGGCAATTTTTCATTCCCAGAAGGCGGCACCAGCCTTGAATTGGTATTGCTGATTGCTCGAGAGCGAGGATAAGGACGTTTTTCTTTTGAAATTTCCGAGAGTCGAAAGGAAATACGCAACATCCGGGAGCGAGTTCCAATGGGATGCCCATTTGGTTATGCATTCCAGCTTCCTTTAGAGTGAGGCAATCATCTGCTCCTTCGGGACATGCAGAAGATGGATTGCATGGAGGTGGGGTATCAACTGCAAACAGGTGGTAGCTGTTATTAACCATGAGCGAAATCACGCAGATAAACCTGTTCTTGGGAGAAGATAAAAAGAAACCAGTGTTTAAAATTGTTTGTGAGAATCGGAGACTCACAACGTTGATGGTTAGGGGCGGAAAAATTCAATACAGCACGTGATGAAGAGATTCCACATACTTCCTGCTTACGATGGGCATCTGGAACCGTAAGGGCAACAGTTGCAGTCATCGTGAATGACGTGAGTAACCCAAGGCAAAGGACAAGGTGTGCTCGAATGCGTGTGTGGATTTGAAGTGCTTGCATATCGCCAGCTATCCCTCTCTCTCTCTCTCTCTCTCTCTCGATGGCCTGGGGGCATCGGTTGAGAAGACCTTACGAGAAGAGGAAGAGAGAGCTCACTCAGTCTCACTCTCTCAACAGATAGGGAGTCCAGAAGAAGTAGTAGTTGTTGGTCTTCATCCTTCAATCCCAGGCAAGAGAGAGGGAAAGAGGGAGAACCATGTGAGTGAATGTGTGTGAACGAGTGTCTAAAAGTGGATCTCAAACACGTGGATTCTATCTCCTCCTTCTCCCCTTGACTCCCCCCTCCCCGACTGAGATAGAAAGAGAGAGAAAGAGCATCTTCTTCGTCTTCTACCTCTGTTCTCTTCAGTGTCCGTGTCTCTCTTCGTGTGTGCGTGCGTTCAATCATTTTTCCGCACTCCGAATTACCCTTCCTCCATGGACTGCACGAAATAGCATCCAGTGAGTTGAGGAAAAAAATTTTTTTACACGTGCTGCACGTTTCCTGGTACGGCTAAATTTTTCTTCTGATCGAGATAAGGAGAGGTTTCTCGGGAAACAGATGACTGCCCTGAAATGGAGATCATTTCGAATGCTCATGTTTGTAGACCGGATTACGAGTTCGTGACTCGTTTGTATTTTAACTGTATCGCTTTGCCCGTAGTAGTCAGAAGCCGGGCTCCTTTCGTTTGCCGTCTGCCTTGAAAAACTCCTTGCCTCATTTTACTGTTGGTGAATTTCGTGAGCTTCGCGTGGAAGTTTGTGCGGACGACGCATTGTTTGGGAGGGTGGGGGAATAATGATCCCGGAAGCCATATTCTTGATTGCAAACCTTGCTAAATAGATCTCCATAGATCGGCCCCATTCTCAAGCCTCAAGAGAACAATGAGCAATGTCTTGTCCGGGTGTTTATAAGATTCCATGAGGTCATCTGGTTGTGTTTAGCTATCACAGAACAGAACCAACCAGCTGGGGCCTGGCCCTGGGAAGTGCTCCAATTTGGCAATGCTATTTGTTTGGATAATTCCTGGATCGTGTCCCTTTTGGAAGAAGTTTCAGTGTGTCTCCCTCGTGTCTAGAGTTTACTCGACCGTCTATCCTCGTGGCCAGCAGGCGAATGTCCAAAAATCTCCCGGCTCCCTTCTTTCTTCCAGCCTTGCCTTGGCATTGATAATTTCCTTTTTTGTGTGCTCTGGCCAGCACGTGGTCTCGGCTACACACTTTCCATTCGTGAGTCCCCGTCAATAAAAAACAACGTACATAGGGACGCTTTCTTTCTCGAAATCGGATGAATTCAATTTAAAAAAAAAAAACATCATTTCTGAGTTCAGCGCTGAAAGTTGCAGTCTTATTGCGTCTTTCAGCTGTCGACAGTTTAAACTTGAAGTCAAAATTTTGCTTAGCAATCCCAAGTACTATTTGGACAAATACTTGAATTGAAATGCTTATCGTAACTTCGTCGTAGAGATTTCATCTGAACACCGGGCGAACTAACGGAGACTTGACGCGACCTGCAATGCAGCGCAGCCTGGTTTGACCTCGAATGACGTCAGAGGGCGGCTCCTGCCAATCAGTGCAAAAGGGCGGAGTCACGTGTTTTTCCATCTTGCACCTGATTGGTCGGCAGAGAGGAGTTTCATTTTCGCGTCACGGCATTGGAAACCAATCCTTTTCGCGTATATGAGATTCCTGTGCTCTTCATTAGCAGAGTTCATTTGCAAGGGACTTATTTATGGTCTGTGCAGCCGACCTCGTTCGGCCTTTACCGTGGTATCTCTCCATCTTCTGATGTGCATGAATGCGCCGTCCGTGATGAATCAGGAACAACTGGTCTCGAAAGATTAATCTTGAATATTCTTTAATGCGACTGACTCTAGAAAGGCCATGATTTAGGGAGAGCAAGAAGAGGAGAGAGGGGGGATTGAGATAAAGAAATAAAGGGGAGAGGGGTGGGTCCGTTGTGTGTATGATATAAGGGGGAAGTCAGAATCAGAAGAGGATTCTCAGTTGGTGGGCTTTGGGATCCTCACAATGCATGGCTCGATGGGTGAATGAATGATTTCCTCCATTGTCCCGCTTTTGTCTCCCCCCCTGATTTGAATAATCAGAGTCCGGGCTCCGATTAAAGACGGCTCTGGTGTCTGTCTTTTCCTCCTAATGACTTCCCCCAGCTTGTAGTGCTCCTTGGTTCATAATTCCATTGTGCGAAGAGTGGGTTGGAATGTCGTGGACCGTTTTCTCACGCCTCGACCTATCTGCAGGCATTGGAACGAATTCATCATTCCCTCCATTCAATGCTCCATTTCGGCATTGCTCATTGATTGTGGGATGGATGGATTTCCGGGAGCATGGGGTCTAAAGAATCTCTCCAAAGCTTCTGTCTCTGTCGCACGATCCCCGAACAAATCCGACAGGTGATCGTGTGCTTCGAGGGGGGAGGTTAGGTTGGATCATTTGCTGAGGAAGCTCACTTCCGAGGTCATGGTTCTGTTTGGTTTGAAACATGAAAAAAATGCAAATATTCGAACGCAGAGGCCCTTATTATTGTACGTGTAAATTTATACAGGTTTTGAGCAAGTAAGCATCCTGTTACATACGAATAATATTTTCATGAACGCCCAAGGCGAGAAAAGCAACAAGATCGAGACTTGAATGTAATGGAGCTTGCCGCTGGAAAAGATTATTTTCCCCAGGCACTTCAACCACTCGATTGAGGAGGAACCGACGGGAGATAGCTGTCACTTACGCAGGGTTACTTGCTGGGTCTTACTGCTTTTTGCCATGCCATGTTATTTACCGGTAGCTCATTCTCTTACAGTTAGAGTCATTACAGTTATCTGCGAGCGGCAATTAGTAGTCTGCCTTAACTATGGATTCTGCTTTTTTTTTGTTAGTCTGCAAGTTTCGCTTTAGGTGGAGTGTAGAAGACGCCCTGAAGTGACAGTTGCTTCCAATTGCTAGACGTGTAGGGGCCTGGAGGTAGGACCGATCAGGAAATAGTTATCCTTTGCTTCGATGAACACAGCAATTATTCACGTTAAAAGTGGATTAGGTTCTTGAACGATGACGGGTCATGGTGAAGTTGATATTTCCTCGCATTTGAAGGTGGAGGGAGAGGAGGAGTTCCGTGTGGGTGACGGAAGCGAGAAAGGACGGTGGAGTGGGGGGAAGAGATCCGAATCCTGGACTATGATCACATGCATGCCCTGCAAAATCCCCATACCCTCCAATCGCAATCAATTTCGACTCCATCGTCAGCGTCCTCTTCTTCCTCAGCTGCTGCCGCTGCCGCCGCCGCCGCTGCTGCCGCCGCTGCCGCTGCATTGATGTGTGTGAACCAACTCGCTCCTCCTGCCCACACCAAGATGGGATTGGTGAGTCGCTTTTAACGACTTCTGCAGTATTCAACCCTACAGTACTGAGTCGTTATACATGTATGTTTGGATGGAGAAAACAGAGTCAGGCCTGGTTTTATTATCTGTCCCGCTTCTGTCACTCATTTCCCAGTCCCGGAGTCCATTGACCACATCCTTCACCCCGAAGGGAGTTCTACTTCTTTTTTTCCCTTCAAAACCGCGACGAATATCGTTTCTGGGAGTTTTTCGAAGATAGGTATGCACAAAGAAGGATTTGACTTAGCGGAAGATGAAGAAAAAAAAAGTCCCTCCCCCAGAAAGAGAAAGGGTAATGTTATTCAGCGCGTCATCTTTCTCTTTTCTTCGGTGTGTCTTCCATCTTCCGTTTTGTCCGTCGTAGAAGTCATTTATATCAGGGAAGGGAAGTCTGATATCGTCCCTTTGAGGAGGAGACGTTTTCGCTTGCTGTTGTCATCGTCAGGAGGAGTGATGACGCTTCTTCTCTCCCACGCCCCATCTATCATGGGATCCTGCCTATACTGTATATGCGAGTCCCCGATAGGACCTTTCTTGCTTCTTTCATGCCTCTTTCCCCTTGATTGACTGATCTCTTTTCTTTTTTTTCCCTCCTGCCAAAATCATGCTCTTTTCGTCCGGCTTTTTCGTTTCCCCTTTCTTTTTTCCGCTTGGATTGTGCGGCCTTGTCGCGGCGAATAGGTCTGGAACCGGTCCCGACAAGTACTTTTTATGAGTTCTCCATCACTCCCTGTACTCGGCGTGTCGTAATCCAACCAATGAAAATGTTACGCATTCCTTTTTCTGGAAACCGGTCTGAAGTTGATTTCCTTCGTGTGCTCTAAATTTGATATTTTTCCCTCGTCCTGAAAACGGACAACGACAAGGAAGAGACAAATATACGAAGAAAGGAGGACTTAATATTAGTCAACTATTTATTATTGGCTTCGTATACTTAAGGGATCTAAATATACACACTGCTATTCAGAAGTCGTACAACACAGGCATCTATGTGATTTATGTTCTTCCGTTTGCATTACTGAGTATTCTTTTTCCGAGAAATACATCAAGATTGAAGGTTTGGACATGGGACAGTTGAGAGATGATGATCATACGACACTGACCAGGGCCGCATGATCAGTCCATAAATGTTACACTGTGTTCAGGGCGCTTTTTTCAGACCTTATATGTTTACACATCGCCTCTGGATTTATACGTCGTCTTTTCGAATATTCGTAAGTGGTGGGCTACGTTTTGCGACTTACGAATAGCACTGTATGCCTGTCTAACGCATGATTTCTCTCGCACTCTGAAAACTCCAAAACAGATCGCATCAATAGAATGAGCAGGAATGAGAAATGCACTGCATATCAACTAATACATCCGGTTGGCTCTGGAACCCTAGAAAGAACATCCCGTGAGTTAATGGAGAAGGGCAAGCTCATAATGAGCATCACGCTGACCTATCGACGATGATTTTCGAAAATAATTTCTGCGAAATGCAGTGGATGCTTGCATTTTTGGCATGAATTCTTGCCATGTCTGTAGTAGTGGTTACCAATTTGGAGAAAGAACTCGAATGGCGAAGGGATGCAGTCTGTTTTGAGGCACCGTACACAGTTGAACATTTTTTATTCTCTGGAAGCATAGTTTTATTGTGATATGAATCCTACTTCTCAGTAACAAAATGCTACAGTGGTGAAGGAACGAAGGTACAGGTACAGCTACAACCGCAGCTACAGGGTGAAGAGGAATGTATAGAGAGGGAGGGGAGGAGGATAGATCCGTGGGGCGTTCTCGATCCATGGTCCCAATCTGGCCCCGACTTCCGTATGGTAATGGTGGCAGCGGGCGGGCGGATGCTAAGCCGAGGCAGCCAGGCCTTCGTCCTTGGCCGTGACCGCATGCATGCCGCCGGCTATCCCTGGCACACATAATCATCCCAGCTCACCGTGCCTTCCTCTCTCGCCTCTACTTACAACCGGCCCCCCCCCCCCTCCTTTTTTTCACATTTATCTATCTATACATAACTATTTCCTTCTCTTTTCTTTGGTAGTCTTAGCGGATTGCAGTGATGAGCTTGACAGGGCGCATAAAGACCAAGTTCTGGCACAGGGTGAACGATGTCGCCGGGAGTCAGGCTGCATGAGGAGCTCGCTGAGCCAATCAGAATGACACTGATGCGTCCCGTTAGCCGTTTCTTTTGCAATCTCGTTTGCTATTCATGAATTTTCTCCATGCACGATCTTTCCCATTTTCCTAATAGGTGTAAGGTCGAGCAGAACTGTACCGATGCCTATTTACAGCGAACTAATGTGCCCGATCGCACATGTTCATATTTACTAGTAAAGCAATGGGCAAAAAATTATTATATAGTCCGAAATGAAATAACTATACTTTGTTGGACAGTCGCGATTGGACATTTTCAAGTTTCCATTCGGTAGGCTCTGCGTTTCGTCGTTGCTTTCACCCAGTTTGACCCCGCGATCACACTACCCCCCCCCCCCCCTCGCCCAAATTGTATCCGGTTAGCGGTAAGATATGACTGATTTTATATCTGAAGTTTAGTCGGCCCTTGCCGGATTAGAATGACCCCAAGTGGTCCGTCGAATGCAGGTCATCAACGAGATTAGTCCTACCTCGAGAAAGCCCGATGGATTTGTTGTTGATGGAAGGCGGAAACGAGATGAGGAAGAAGGCCAAGGAAGTGTGTTTTCTGCCTCCTCCGGGCGAGAAACTAGTCATACATCAAATACATGCGCGCTCTCTCTCCCATTTTTTCTCTTACGCGAACGGCGATGGGCCGCGAAAGAAATCAGTGTCCTTTCATATACAGTTGCATCGTACGAAAGAGAAGAAAAAAAAAGAAAAGAAGGGGGCAACCCGTTCTATGTGAGAGAGAGAGAGAGAAAGAGCGCGCCTCTGGCGGGCAATGACCCATACGCGAGAATGTGTACGCGGCATGGGCCACATTCTTGTCAAGGTCATGACGCCACCGGGTGCACCATAACCCACCTTCCTTCTCTCGTGCACACACGCGACAGCCCACTTTGGCATCTGCAGGGCCTGATTCCACGGCCGCGGTCAGTTGCCTGGATCCTGCTGAAAGCGCGAGGCAGTGGAAACTTTTCATATCAACGCGTTCGCTGCGGGGCTACATTTCTGTGATTTATGCAGCAGACCAGCGAGGAATTATTCGCCATAAAATCAGAGTAAATGTCTCGTATATGCAATGCCTGTCTGTTTGGAAGAATCCCATACCCCACACGTGCGAATTGCGGTAGCGAACATGTTAACTAGGTACGAGGCAAGATATCAACTACTGCTCTATCCATCAAATTTTACTCTAAATACTGACGGTCCCAAGAGTCCCTTCACTCTGGAGTTCCTTTCGAAGGTAACTCTCAAGGTGTTGAAGGTGTTTCAGTTTCTTGTCGAGAGGCATATTTACAATGAATTCCGAGGAAAATTTCCTTCGGGGCAGTGGCATGGTGTCAGAAAAACGTTCATAATTTTATCATTTCTAAGCTTTCTCTCAATCATCTGCCTGGGAAGAACCGAGATGATGTTGCCCTCCTGCTCTATTGTGGGAAATTTCTCAGCGTCAATCTTTCTTAGTAGGAGAAATGTGGAATGAGATGGCAAGACCTCGACCCTTATTTGCAAACGGTGATTCTTCCCTCTTGCACAGAGACGATGATCACGCTATCCTTCGATCTCATCTCGTCCTGTGGGAATGGGAGAGAGGCTGACTATGACTAGGGCTACTCCATCTAAGCCGTTGGTGCGTAGGTGAATGCATAAACAGTGGCCAGCCTCCTTGAACCCATGGAAATACCTTCACGCCCTTCAACCTCCCCCTTCCCCAAAGGAAAAGGAGTTCTCTGTCATGCACCGCTCCTTGACAGCGTCAATGCCACGAACCTCACGCTCAAATTTTTCTCTTAAAATGGTCTCGATTAAGCAATTCACAGTCGAGGGATGAGGGAGGAGGGGAAAGCGCGAGGATATGGGAATGAGAAATAAAGCAAAAAAAATAGGCGAGAGTGTAGTAGAGAGAAGGAAATGATGACGGCCATTGTATGTGGGTATCCTTTTAGTCCGGGGAGCAATGAATCAAGGGGGAGAGCGGCTATCCACTGGGAATCTATGACCTCTTCTGTAGGTCCTGTGCCTATATCCCCCCCTCCCCTTTTCCTTTTCCTGTCTCCCCCCGAGGGGTACCCTCTTTGTTTTTTGGCAGCTTTGTCAACATTCCCACCCGCCGAGAATCTGGACTTCACTTTGTCTTTTCCGCTAGGCATTGCCCGATGCCGTCGAAAGATTGATCGGCTGGTGAGGAGGACACAAATGGTCCTCGCTCCTTCGGATTGACAGATCGAGAGATATCGCATAAACAGGCACACACTCTGCTCACGAAAAGAAAAAGAAATCAAGGAATGTAGCAGGAGAGCACTCGGGATGGAAGTCCAGGATCGTTCGTCTCCATTAGGAAAAAAACCTTGCCTTGATGAATGTCCACAGCTCTCTGTCCCCTTTCCCCGTTTGCACTCCCCTTTCTTCTCTTCCTTCCTGCATAATGCCATTATAAATGGAGCTGGGAATTTTTTCTCCCTTCCTGAGGGATGGAAGGGAAGGAAGGAAGGAAGGAAGGGTGGGAGGGACGTAGAGAAAGAGGGAGATTCTTTATACCCCATATCACCCCAATTGAAGTCCGGATCGGAGGAAATGGTTCGGAACGAACTGAAGACAAGATTGCCCGGCCTCATTTGGTTTCGATTTATACCAGACAGGGGCATTGTTCGAGCGTAGGGAGTTACGACGCCCTTGTCTCTCTCCCTTCCTTTCAAAATCTCTCTCCTTCCGGAAAGACGACTTGACCCAGGAAAATACGACGACTTTCTTCCTTAATTTTTTTGTTGATGGTCGAAGCGTGAAAGTCATCGATGCAACACAGCCAGAAGGCCCTCTCGGCCTGTAATTATCGCGTCAAAGTTTCAAAACAGTTTCATCCTCTCCCTCTATAGCGTGAGATGGAGAGATTTCATCACGAACAATTTTCATATCCATATCATGGCGTGTTCAGGGGGGGTTAAGGGATGCCGTCCATATCCGGATCAGCCGAGATCCTGATCCATCCGACAATATCGGCATGCATTAGCCCTACAGATCTCTCTCTTCCTCTGTCTTCTCTCTCTTCCCCCTCTTTCTAAGCTGTATTTATCGTGGACCTTTAGGAGGAGGATCCATTTCCGAAGGGAGGGAACTCTCTGGGCCCTTCCCTTTGACAGTGTGATGCATGTGAAGGCGAAGACGACGACTGGAGCTCAGGGCCTTCGATTGTCGTCATTTGAAGCTCCACTGCCATCCTTGAAAAGAGGGACATGCTTCTGTCTGTGTCTCTATCCTCTTTGAAAAGTTCTCCCTTTTCCTTCTCTCCCTCTGTCCGGAACTTGGTAGCTCCAGTTCTTTCACCAGATTCTACCCCCTCCTTCCCCTATATATTCCCCTCCCTCCATCTCCCTTCCCCCCCACTTTTTTTTTTTCCTTTTTCCCCGGGGCTGAGAGGATATCCGTATCAATATCCGCAGAGTGACGACTGTTTTTTTTCTTCGCATTCCCGCCTCTTACGTCATAGCATAAGGGAAAAAGAGAAACGAAGGCTCGTTAACGTGGAACATTCCCTTTATGATAGATGGGAAGCTGGGCCATTTAGACACCCTTATATGAAGGTGTGGCCACAGAGACAGGGAGCCTTGCTTGACACGGTGTACACTGAAAGGTAGAGAGAGAGAGAAGGGGGGGGGGGGGGAAGAGTACCAGAGGGTTCAGAGTTGGGAGAGATAGTCTCTAAGAGTAGAGTCAGTGCGGGCCGGATAGCCTGGGGGTATCCCGTGGACATGGACATGCCTACCAACAAGCAAAAGGGTCACGGGCTTTCGGCCTTCATCTTCACTCAACGTCTTTTACTCTTTTCCCTTTATAACCCCCTCAAAGACTCTCTTTCAGCCGCCCGTTTCCACATCGCACATTCCTCTCGCCTGACACAACTCCGCATGGCGACCACGTCAGGTGTTGCGAGGGGGGAATTTTGTTATTTCAGGGGGGGGAGGGGATTTGGGGAGGTAGGCACATGTGGCTAGCACGTGCTATTTTTTTTTTTGCTGGAAGACTGGCCCATCTCCAGGGTGTCCAACTGGCACCCGCTTACTATCACACGCTCATTCTGTGTGGATCTTGGCAACCTCTGGTCAGCTTGTGTCTCTTGAGAGTAGCCAGGAATTTCTTTTATTTTTGCCAAAGGGATATAATGCCAGCACAGTAGAAGGCGGAAATGTTGGCCGACTAGTCGCAATTGACTGCCAATTGGGCTGTGCCCGTGTCGTTGAACTCGCGATGCCTAGAATGTCACTTACTGGTTCTGGTTCTCTCGGAATTTTTTTTTGTGGCTTTGCAAGTGGCATTGAAACGAAAGACCACCCGTGACCGAAGCGGACAAATGGAAGGGCAAGGCCAATGCTGCCCAAAGTAATGGCAACGTCGTTTCATCCTCGTCTGAACTGATGAGCTCTGCTGGCCTTCGAGCTACAAGGCCAACTAGAGCCAGCCCTGTTTATGTTTTTGCTGCTAATGTATTGCTTACTTTCCCACGCGCACGTTTCTCGTCCCACCCAAATGAAGGGAAAAGCAGATGCAGTGGCTCATTGCGTTAATCACGGATTTCAATCGTCCCGTTCCGACTCGAGAGGATTCATTGCACACTATTTCTTCGGTTCATTTCCATCGCCGTTGATGGGCGGACTAGGCTTGAGATTGTGATTTGCAGTGGGCTTCCTTCGCTCGATGATGAATGTAATGGGATCCTAGTGATAAGACGAAGAGAGAATGAGAAAAAAAGAAAGGATATGTAATGTATGTATGTTCAATGCAATGCAACATTAGAAGCGCTTCTCATTAGGAAAGGCCGAGCACCCTCCGGCCATGCACGTGGAGCCATCATGATCATCTCCACTTTCTTCCCACTTCCCATTCCCATGGCGTCAGTCTGAGGTTTCGGCTTCAGATTTGACCATTTGATAGTACCCCTCATACAATGACGCCGCTTGAATGAAGAGCGAACTGTCGCGAAGTAACTGTACTCTAATCTGAAAGTATTTTAAGTACTCCTCAAGCTCCAATAAGACAAAACGACAAAGATTAGAAGTATAACATATGTGTATTCGGAGACGGGAAATCTTATCAGATCTTAATTCTCATAATTTCCCGGAGAATGCTCCGGGGCGGACATAATTTCTGGCAAGTGCTTGATGCATTTTCATAGGAATTGTCGGTGGGGAATCGGGGATGAGGTCGTAAGTAGCCTGCCAAAAGACCCGCACTTTTCTTTATACGTACAGGTTTGAACGATGGCTGCATAAACCTCGTAAGCGTCCTCTTTTCTTTTTTTTTTTTCTAGACGAGAGAAAGCTCCGTTGTAGAGAATATATGTGCTGACCCTATGAAGAAAATTGAAGCCCTCTGTGGTTAGATCTGAGATCTAAACGCTCCAACGTAAACGGGGATTTCGCTGAAAATTTCGAGACCTGCCAGGCTCATATCTGCAGTGATGCGAAGTACATTAACGAGGAAGGAAGAAGGCAGGCGTCTAAGTGAGATCATTTTCCCATTCGATGGGCCGCTCTTCCTCGAATGACCTGACCTCCACGTGCCGTTGTTGAAGTGGGGCGGTCAGTTCGAGTGACGTCATCGCATCGTGTCGGTGTGAGAAGTTGAGCGTTGCAAATTGTGGAGAGAGGAGGGAGAGAGAGAGAGATTAAAAAATTGGAGCAGAGCAGGGCTTCTCTTCCTCATGGCGGCCTTGAAGGTCTTTCGAGAAAGAGCCATGCTGTCATCTCAGCGCGTGGAAAAATGAGATGTCCGGCCGGTCTTCATGAAACTGGAGGACCGTGCTGTCATCTCTGTGCGTGGAAAGAATAAGATGTCAAGCTGGTACTCGTGGAACTGGATTAACGTGTTTAATAGTCCAGGATGTAATCTCGTGAACCCACATTTTCATTCCCAAGGAAAGTATCACGGAATTCGTGAATGTTTTAAAGGGATGAGAGTGGGATAGGCATGCAAGGGTGTTCCAATTAGACCAACATGTTTGAAACAATGGCTTTGGGTAGGCGTGCCACGCTATCATGGGGTGTAGGTAGAGAAAGAGAGAGGAAAAATTATTAATGGTAGATGCCAAGGTCGCTGGATATCCCAGGCAGGCCTATGGCTATGACTATGACTCTGACTACATGTATCTGAAAGAGTAGGCGGAAGGTAAAACATGCCCAAACCCTTTTTCCTAAGGCTATGTGATGAGTTCCTATCGCGTGACCCGGCTCTATTGAGGATTTTCTCACGTACAACCTTGAGTATGGTCTTCTGACAAGTTCACTGGCATCCAATATATCGATCTTAGGTCGAAGAGCGATAAAAATTACTGGTGTGTGTGGCTGATAGGGTATTGAGGATGAATAATAATATATAAGAGGACTCGATAGGGACTCGGATCCCGTCGTTCCACATGAGAAGAAACCAGTTTCCTTCCTTATGAACGTAGGACACGTGTCTACCAGGAAATAGCCATACGGATTGGAGTGCCCTCAGGCTACGATACCCTCTTTCTGCTCCTGCGCCCTTGTCCATATTGAAATTGCCGCTACTCCGTTGTGCTTTCCAGGTATTCGGACGACCTTGACAACTCGAATGCACATATGCCACGTGATGCGGTTTTGACCGAATTTCAGCCTTGTTTAAAAGGGCCTTGACGACACCAGGGAATAGTGCGATTGGTGAAAAGTGGGATCGTAGGGTGTGGTCCTCCTTTTCACGGCATATTATTCATGGAGTTAGCAGACGTGTATGGACGTTGTTAAAGGCGTTGATGGAAAACCGTGATAACGTGCTCATGCAAGATGAGGCGGAAAGGACTTTCCTGGCCCTCCTTCCTTCCTTCCTTCCGTGGAATTGCCTGCATCATGTCCATGCCTGAGGCCAAGATGCATTTGTATATGGTACATTGAGTTCGTGTTGTGTGTGGTACCTCGATGGGTTTTTTTCCTCTCCTTTTCTTCATTATGCGGTGCAGGAGTAATGGAGCGTAAAAATGGCGTCGTCCCCATGATCCCCAAGCTTCCGTTCTACGTGCATATGTAGATCCATGAGGGGTCCATTTTCGTGCTCATTTACGTCCTCTCGTTTTTGATGGATCGGATTCTTCTCGGTTCATTTTCGGCACTCCCGAGCGTCATCCCCAGGGTTCCTTCACCTTCCTCGAAGCGGGGAAGCCAGGATCTCGAACTCTGTAACGTTCCCCCCTCCCTTCCCCCTTCTTGCCCTCCATAGCAATGGCATAAAAATTCGTGGACATTAGTCATAGTTACCCAGTGGAAGCATTGGAGCGCATATGATGGGCCGTTGGTCGCCCGAGATTGGACAGTGACTATCATTCTCAGGAGATAACTCAATGAACGATATATCCCCGCATAGAGAAAAAAAAGGAGAACTGAAAGAAGGGAAGACTAGCCGATGCAGTGCAGTGCAGTGCAGTGTGTGTGGTTAATGGGCTGGATTTTGCGCAATCTTTCCTCCCCCGAAAAAGTATCCATCATCCCAAGAAAGAGAGAGAACCAGGTCCTTGTATAGGCCCGTCATACATAGACAGCAGGAAGAATGGGAGAGGGGCGGTCTCTGTCGCGTCAGGAGTCGGTTCGTACCCGGCCACACAGGGGGATGAAGGGGAGAGGTCGCATCTACCACTGCAGGAAATATGATGGTGAAATGTAGTAATGTAGCTAGGGGCGATGGGTTTATACGCAGGGAAGGAGGGGAATTTGTAAGGAGGGGCAGCCCAGGGCCCCTCCCGTCAGGAGTGAGGTCGTACTCTGCCACTCCGTCGGTCCCGCTTCACCTTTTTTGTCCCACTCGCGATCTGCAAAGGGAATCGTAGCGATTGCGCCACGCATGCGGAGTGGGAGCAACGAGACGAGGGAGAGGATCATCGCGTGATAACCTCCCATCTTTTGCCAAATGTGCGATGTTCATCTCGGGATTCCAGCTGGCTCTTAGTTTGCTTCCTCTCCGGGGTCCACTCTCCCTCTGTTTCCATCTCTTATCCGTTCTTCCCAAGCCGCCAAAATTTTCGTCCAACAGTGGGACCATATGCACGGCTACCAGGTGTGCCCGCAGCCGATGGCAAGTTTTCCTCTTTTTTCTGTTTTTCCACCCTTGTCGTACTTCCGATAGGAGGAAACCTGTTTTAATCCCGCCATTCCTTTGAATGCGTGCTGGTTGCAACTTTTGTTGTTCGACGATAGCGTAAAGATATCGTAGTTGTTTGACTGAACTGTGGTGTATGCACGTGCAAGAAACGAGCTAGGATTCTTTTTTTGTGAAGCCTCACGCGGGAAATAAGGCCGAATTAGGAGTGCGTTTGCTATGAGCAGGTGACTGACGGCTGTGAGAAGACCTCTTGGGTTTTCTAGAATACCTTCTTCATTTTTGTTTCTCTGTAATGTGCTGCGTTTTAAGCTACTGACCACGTCAGGGTGAAATTTACATTAAGGCTATGTTGACAGCTGAAGTCACTATGCTCCTGGTAGGATCTCGGTTACGAAGACTGAGAGGATGTTAACAAATTCGAAGACGTAAAAGATGTGTTTAAGTGCGGAAGTAGGTAGAAAGGGGGCAAGAGAAAAAGTTTCAAATTTTCCTTTCAGTTCTTGTGCAAGTTTTTCTTGCCCATCACTCTGCAGAAACGCTGTCGATTTATTCAATTTACTCTTATTTCGTGTCAGGGAGATCTGCATTATGGTATTACGGAGCTGTCTCAAAAATGTCTCTCCATGAACGATGCCATCGACCCCTATTCGATCATGCAAATCCAGCGGCAAGGGAAGCAGCAGCGCACCATGCTGACTGACCATATCAGCCAATCAGCGGCTTGTTTCCTGCGAGCGATCAGAAAGTCAATTACGTCCCCGAGACCTTGTGATTAGCGTGCTGCTCGCGTATGAGTCCTTGAGTCTCTCATAGACCCTGATTACACAAGCTCATAGCGCATACTGTCTATGATCCGAAAGGAGAAACATGCTATTTTAGAAACAATCAGGAGAGCAAGAATTTTCCCCCATGTTTCAGACTGAAGAGTGATAGATTAATAGTCGCCTTCACTCGAGGTGAAAGTCGCAGCCCCCCTGAAGCAAATGCAAATACGTCTTGATTATTCTTCTTCAGTCTGAGGACAAGATAATGTCTTACTTCCTTGAAAAACTAAAAAATTGCATATTCGCCTTTTGATTCGCTCATACATCGTCTATGTATGAGCAGCCGCATACGAGCAAGTTATAGCGTCCAATCGCACCTTGAGTTGCCACTTGCATCGTGGAATATCACATTTAGTTTCCCCGTCATACTGCGACTGTTCCATTCCAAAGTTTTATTTTCCCTCTTGACCCAGCGCCACGGTGACGGGCCGCGATCCACCCACCATAGTGGGATCAAAGTGGGTCATGGTGGTTCTCACTATGTTACGTCTTTTCC
The DNA here is from genome assembly GCA_905338385.1 of Darwinula stevensoni. Lineage (NCBI taxonomy): Eukaryota > Metazoa > Arthropoda > Ostracoda > Podocopida > Darwinulidae > Darwinula > Darwinula stevensoni. The sequence goes on along the minus strand of CAJPEV010000803.1, from coordinate 46,694 downwards.
AACTCCTGTCCCCTCACTGTGACACTAGCATCAATACCCTGATATGTGTGTTCATGTATGTTCCCGAATTCTATTCGTAGGCTGTCCAGGCGCCGTTTGGTGCTTTAGCGTCCTTGCCCCCATTCGTTGCTTTGTCATTCTTGTAGACACTATACGGGCTATAACAGTACTATCTCATCACAGGCGAAGGTTGTATTCCAATGAGAGGAGAGGATGGGCGTTTGTCCAAGTTTAGAATCAGCTGATTTCGAGCCTCGCTTCCACTCGTATATGATATTTGCATTCGTCTTTTTGGTTCATTAATCTTTTAGATCCCCCCCCCCCCCCCCGCACATTTGGTGTTTCCAACTTCAGGATCACTTAATTCCTCCTTGACCTGTGCGCTGATGAATTTTAAACTTCGTCAGTGTAAGATGCGAATGACCTATATAGCCCCAGTACAATGAGCAAACGGAATTTGCCTTGTGGAAACGGATACAATCTTAATGAATTGCTGCTCCTTTCAGGCGCAAAGTTGATCAAATAAATTTATTTATGAAAAGTATGGATTTTTTCCTCCTTGTCTTACTGTCGTTTCTTCAAATTGGGATTTATGCCTACTTTCTATGCTGGAAATCGAGTTGGCTTTTATTCGTATACAAAGAGTTGAGCTAGTGCGGGAAAAAATCGTTCAGAACAGAAGCGTTTCCCCCCCTCCATCACTGCATCGAAGTAGTGTAATGAAATTAGTGCCCTGTACATGCATGCTATCTATCCTAGGGCATTTCCTCTACATTGCCCCTAGGGGAGGGATTCGAAGGTCCATTCCAGGTCCTTGATGAAAGCGGGCTACCTCTGAAAAGAGGAAGGTATACATGTCGAGAAGCCTTGATTGCCGTGAAGAGCTCAATTAATGACAAGGTCCGACATATCCGTGTCGAGGAGGGAAAGTGGCATAGGCCTATATGGAGGGGAGATAGAGAGATATACAGTCTCCATTGTCTCGGATGAGATGGGGGATCTATATCTGACTGATGACGATGCCGTATTGTGGACTAATGGATAAGATTGAAAAGTCTCTTCCCCTCCATGTTTCTTATATCGCAGGGGGGGTGACCAAGGGAGGGAGAGGGGAATAAATAAATGGCGACTCTATGCACCCCGAGGACTGATAGGATACACTCGATTATCCTTGGTTACGGGTGCCACTTTCAGGCGATGATGTTTTCTATTTTTTATCTTTTTTCTCTCTCTCTTTCTCTTCCCATAGGATGAATTCCATCCGTTTATCGAGGCTTTGCTGCCTCACGTCAAGGCCTTCTCGTACACTTGGTTCAACCTGCAGGCTGCGAAACGCAAGTATTACAAGAAGCACGAGAAGCGAATGTCCCTGGAAGAGGAGCGACGATGCAAAGAAGAGCTCATGGTAAGAAGAACCCCTCTTGCTGTCACAGTCGAAGCGGGTTTCATCAACCCTGGAAGGATCAACATGTGTTATTGGATTAGCCCATCAGAGACAATGATGTTGTGAAAAGGGGGGAGGATGTGAAAGGGGGTTCCCCGCCTGACATGGACGGAGGAGATCAAATCGGGACGCGGTTTAATCACGGAATGAGTAATCTCTCTTTTGAAAGGGGAGAAAGCCAAGCCAGACAGACAAGTCATTCCCTTCCCTTCCCTTCCCTCCGCGAATGTAAAAGGAGGGAAGTGGAGCCTGAATTTTGAGGGGGAGAACATCCATTTCAGCGGGGAGGGGAAGGGGGAGGGGGCATAGGAGGAGTAAATCTGTCTTCTGAGGATCTCCCCTCTGCGCGTTTCTTTTCCTCTCACCTGACAGCTGAGGGCCCATTTCCGGCATGGAAATAATTTTAATTTCCACCGAGGAAGGAACGGAGGCTCATCAAGTAGAGTCCGGGGAAGTGGAGCCTGCTCGCGGGTCCCCCCGCACGACCTATCAGCCCAGCTGAAGCTCTACTCCCAGGGGCCAAATCTTCTCTCTGCCTTTCTCTTTTTCCCCTCATGAAAACTGCCGATGATGCGCGGCTTCTGCCGAAATCTTCCTTCTTGAACTGTCAAATGTCTTCCTATTTCACAAACTACGACAATGAAATTAACGGAAAATTTTCTTGGTGTACTTTGAGCATGATTACCCCAAAGGAAGAAGCAAGTTTCCCGGTTCAATTTTGGGATCTAAACTGTTATGAAAGCTTCCAATATCGGTCCTTTTGTTATTGTGGACGTTTTCATACTCAAAACCTCTGCAGGACACAAGTTGCGAAAAAAGGAAGTCCAGAAAAGAATGGCAGAGGGGGGAAAAAGAGGGGGAATGCTCCATTGTTTTTGCATTATTTCACTCGGTTGGTTGCCGTGATGGATGGCCCTGTGTAATGCTCCTTTCCTGGTTAGCGGAGATTATCTCTGTCGGAGAGAGAGAGAGGGAAAAATCCCTGAGCAAGGGCGGAACTACACAAGCCTACACCCCTTTCAGTCAACCTGTGTGTGTCTACTCTCTCTTTTTCTCTCCCAGAGATTAGAATATAGGCGCATTTATACATACATATTTATATGTGAGGTCCCGCCCCTTATATCTCATGTGTTTTCTTATATATGACCCCCTTCCTGCTACGCCGCGGCGGGGGTCGCGAGCAATTAAAACGGATGACCTCTTCCTTTTTTTTTCGCCCTCCCCTCCCTATCTCAGCCTCTCCCTTACGGAGATGTCTTCTTCAGAAGTAGACGGAAGATGGAGAATGATAGGCTTGATGTATGCAGTCGATTTCTCTACTTTGGTGCCGGGGAAGAAGCGAATAATCCTAAGATCGAGATCGGGCTCTGTGAAAGGTCGATTAGGGAAGCCCCTGTTCAGCAGGGAGAAAAGGGAGAGAAGAGATATCGAAAAGCTCAACAGCAGAAGAGGAAGGAAAGGGAGTAATCTTGGGGAAGGAAGGAAGGAAATGTTGCTCGCATCTCTATCTTTCTTGCTTCACTCACTGCATATCGCCGACGAAGATCTTACAGGATCTATGGACTTCCGAGGTGATTGCTGGATATAGAAATTAGGCACATGGCAGAGAAGGAGAAAGAGAAAAGAGAGGGCAAATATACGCTGGGGATGCAGCTGTTTCCCTCTCTTTATTCCCTCCCTTCCTGCTTCTTGAAGAAGGCATCTGCTAGGAACTAACATGCTATAATATGAGCCTACTAATTAATGTCGGTCGCTTCTTGGGCTTGCGTAAGGATTCCTTCTGAAGACCGGAGATCATCTAGAGACCTGGAAGATTAAAAATAAGAGAGTGGAAGATGAAAGGGGTTTTTACTACCACCCCATTTGTGGGGGGTTGATGGAGCTGTCATTCCTCCTGGTGAAAGTGAGAAGGCGACTAGGAAGCGTTGAAAGGGTTACTTCTGCTTCTAGAAATGAAAACTCCTACAGACTATATGTGGGAGGTGGAATAACGATATGAGGGATGGACAAGGCATTCTTGATGGAGGTTGACCTCCGAATCATGAAATTCTCCTAGGGTGGTACACAATATATAAAGGAGGGGAAAGTGCTCTGCCCTCCTGAAATGGAGCGTATCCAGGAATCCCCCTTCCTTTTTTCCTTTTTTTTGTATAAACGTATAATCATTGTGGAGGTGCGGAAAAGGGCAGAGCAATTTCCACAGGGAATGGGGCATGGAGACACGAGAAGGGTTTTAGCCCGATGGCTTCATAAAAGTGTAGCTTCCAAGACGGACATTGTCCATAAGGAAAGAAAGGGGTGGGGTACAGTATCCGTTGTAGTATTCTTCAGCAGGGGGGAATTTCTTCTTCCTCCCCCCACTTTTCACGCTTCGATGCCCCAGCCCATCCCTATATATATCGTATATCCCCTTACCATTGCCTATATCCCCCCACGCTTCCGATTCATATGGCAGATATCGTGCTTGGGGGGGGACCCCCCGTCGAGGGAAAATTTCCCTTGGTTCTGTCTGGGGCATCATCATGATCCCGAATTCTTTTTCATGGAATCAATGAAAATGTGCAGAGTGAGAAGCCGGAAGTGAAGCAGAAATGGGCATCGCGGCTGTTGGGGAAGCTTCGGAAGGACATCACGCAGGAATGCCGGGAGGATTTCGTGCTGAGCATCACTGGGAAGAAGCCTGCCATCTGTGTCCTCTCCAACCCCGATCAGAAGGGAAAGATGAGAAGAATCGACTGCCTCCGACAAGCTGACAAGGTCTGTTAATGATTTCCCGTCTTCTTTTGCTCAGTAAGTCATCGACGGTTTCGTCAAGGAAATCTTGAAAGAATTTCTTTGTATTTTTGTAAATACAAATTTGTAATATATTAAATTATTATATAACCTTCATATAAAGTCTTCGCACATTCCCAGCACACGTACTATATGGGTTGGATATTTCTCATCAAATATCTCCTTTCAAAAAAATAAACTAATCACTTCCACAAGCTTCTTGAATGAGAATAGCCCTTTCATTTTCTGTTAATTTCTCGAAATTCCGAGCTGTGATCACGGCGAATTCTATGCAATTGGAAAGCCCTGTTCGCCTCCTTTGATTCAGTATACAGTACACGACAACTCCTGCGAAAGTTTTGATCAAGGGAAGATGTGAGGGTCTGTCCCACTCGACACCTTTCCACTGCCGTTTGTTTTATTTTGAAACGGTGTATTTAAAGTTTGTCTCTTATCTTCTGTCAGATTGAATGACGTGATTGGATGATTGGCTGATAGATTTTTGCTTTTCACAGTGAAATCTTTAAACCTAGTAGAGCAGAAAAGCCCCAAAGTTGATCCCATGTACGCCAGACAGCTGAAGTCGATAGGAACGATCGTCATGCTGCAGCATCTCCCAAAAACGCGACATTTTTCTCCTCGGTCGAAATTAATGCCCTGGATAATAAACGATGTGTGGTTTTTATGCGATGGTAGAAGGCTAAGAGCTTTCCGAATGAGAGGGAAGAGAGGAGAGGATTCGCCATAAGTCATATCGGATCTATGGAGAGATGGGGGTCAATCAATGGACGAGAGAATGTTTGTCCCCCACGTAATGGATACGTCTTCTTTCTGTCCTCTTTCCCCCTTCCTTCTCTTTCGTTAAAAAAAAGTTAAGAAAGGGGGATGGAGATGAGAGATGATTTCGATCCCGTTAGGAGTCTGAGACCGCTCAATCACCGACCTACACGTCTGTGTGAGCCCACGTGCAAGAGAGGTTCGGGTCACATCCAACACGAGTTGGTCTTTTTTTGCACAATCGAGAGAAAGGCGTCGAGGGAATGACCGAAAGTTCTTCCGTCATGTCGGAAAGATTTTTTAAGATGCAAATGGAGAAAGAGGGAGAGAGGGCACGACCTTCCGCGAAATGACCGTCTGTGGGGAAGCATGTAACAAGGTTTATCTCCGTACTGACCCACAAAAATTATCTTCCGGGAAAGAAAAAAAAATTCGGTAAATTGTCTGACGTGACATGCCAAAGATGCCTATGTGTTTGTATGTCTACATGCATGGGGGTGCATATGGGGAAGATGACGAGGCACATATGTTCGACCCCTGGTGTGGCGTAAGGAGTAAAATAAAAAGTTTGACTTGAAAAAGAAGAGAAGGGAAATTGTGTGTGTGTGTGTCTGTCTATGTCTGTCTGTCTGTCCGTGTGTGTCTGTGTGCGTGTATGTCTATGTGCATGTATGTGTGCGTGCGTGCGTGCATCCATGCGTGCGCGCTTGCGTGTGCGTATGTATGTACGTATTTGTGTGTGCGAGATAAGGGTTTATTATCGGATTCAGCGTGGGATATTGCAAAGTCATCTTGTGCACCCCCACGGCGCATAACTCCATGTCCATCCTTTTTCTTGAACCTCTCTCTCTGGTTTCGTTGACTTTTAATTTGGTACGCAAATGAGCGTTGGAAGTCTTTGGACCGTATCGGACTCGGACCCCCCGTGACAGTGACCTCCACCATCAATATCCTCCGTTTGCCGGGTCTGCTTCCTCGCTGCCCCGTGTGCTCAAATAAAGGGCCGAATAAATAAATACAAATAATACAAATAAATGATTAAATGATGGATAAATAAACTCAGTCTGGCTAAAATATGTGACATTCGCTTCCGCTTGGTAAAATATTGTTTTTCGCCTCAAAGTTCTCATTTAAGGTGCTGGAATAGCTTGAGGCTGGACTTAAGTACTTCTTTCAGTCTGCAAGTCTGCGAGAACTTCAAAAGAAAAGTCCGGAATAATGGCTTGCGTTTTCTCAATTCATCTAAATTAAACTGTGGTAGGCCTACGAACCGCGTTGGGACAAATGGACAAATTTTGATATTTTAAATGTAAGTTTCCTTCCCCACCAACTAACAATCCTTCTCTGTATTTTGTCCATGGTTTCCGCGTGTCTTAGGAGAAACCAGCGATATTGCTAGGAGACAGAACGAAGTTAGTTTTTTCTTTGCCTGCTAAAATCTTATCTAACCTCGACATTACCGACAGAGAGAGAGCGTTCAACTCGGACCATCACGCTCTTAGTCATGCTCACATGCTGCAAGGGATCTCCGCGATTTTAGCATCTCACTGCAGCAAAAATGGGTGGATGATGGATGATGGACTCCATGTGAGAGGACAACTTGCCCCCTGTGTAGGTGTGGAGGTTGGACCTGGTGATGGTGATCCTGTTCAAGGCGATCCCGCTGGAGAGCACGGACGGGGAGAGACTGGAGAAGTCGCCGAGCTGTGTCCATCCGGGCCTCTGCGTCAACCCCTATCACATCAACGTCTCCGTCAGAGAACTCGATCTCTACCTCGCCAACTACGTCAACATGCACGGTCAGTTGCCCCTCTTCTCTGCGTCCGTGGCCGATCTGCATATTATATGCAAGGCAGATCGAAGCCGAGTATCTTCGAGTTGATTATCCGCGAAAAAGAGAAGCAAAAGGCCATTTGCTTTACTTGAAGATGCTCGTGTTTGTCAGTGCGCCATATGTAAACCTCAGGTTCGAAATCAGCCGAAGTTCAACGAGGCTCATAGTTCAAGGGGGCATGAGATCATTGTTTGTCTGGGTACTTTCGAGTATGAGCATGAAATAATTGGATTATCTGGACTTGGACGTCGAATAAACGGGACTGAGAGGTAAAACAGACGAGAGAAACGAGGAGGAAGAAAGGGGTGAGGGGCTTCAGGTTCAGAGTTAGGCAGTGAAAATGTGTGTGTGTGTGTGAAGTGATTGCGTGGCACACGCGTCCCACGCTGGAATGCAAAGGTAGAGAACGGAGAGGGAGAGATTGATGGTGTATTCCTCCCTTCTTTCTCATCCCTCGCGCTCTCTCTTTCTCTCCTTTCGTCCCTCCTTTTATGCGTCTCATTCTGTGTGATTACGCGCCCGCGTGTAATCACAGTTCCCGGGGTTCACCGCCTTCCATTATTAATATTCGGTATCCCTTTTTTTCTCCCCTAACTTCTATTTTTACCTTTCTGTCCGGGAAAGGGAGATAACATTTGGATGAATCGGGGTGAAGGTTTCCCTCGGTTAACGAATGCTCGCTCGCGTGGCTTTTCCCTTCCCCTGATAAACATCATTAGCGAAATCTGCGGAGACGGAGGAGGGGGGGAGGGAAGAGGGAAGAGGAAAAAGAAAAGAAAAAAAATCCTCCCTCCAGCCGATCTCATAGGAAGGGAGTGGAGGAAAGCTGAGAAATCATTTATAACGGGCATTGCCGATGATTCCCTTCTCCCCACCCTCGTTGCCATTAGAAGGCGAAAAAGATAGACTCTCTTATCGCTTATCGGCCGCAGAGAAACCGACCGAAGGATTTTCTTGCGCTTTTTCACTTTTTTCCCTCCTCGTTAAAGAAAAGTTCATGTTTCTTCCCCCCACCCCGTTCCCTTGGCCTCACTGTGTGACTTGTGCTTCGCATGTCGTACAGACGATCGGGAGCGCGTTCCCCGCCTCTGCTAAATCCAAGTCTGAAGCTCGCTTACGTTTGATTGAGGGCGCCGAGTGCGTTTCTTGTCCGTGATGAATCTAAGGTAGACCGCACTCTCGGCGCCAACTTGTCGAGACCTTGAAAGCAGCAATTTTTCTGCGTGAAGTGGCGAGCATTATTGCATACAATGCGGCCATTAGACCTAGGGGATGGAGTTTAACCTCTGAGCAACATTGCCGGCAATATTGCTCTGTACATAACGGTCTGCAAGTCTTGTCGTCATGCTCTGGACAACAGACGTTTCTGTGAATCCGACTCGGTGGCATGGCAATAACCATGCCCCTCTGAACTCGTGACTCGGTCCGATCGGCTGCAAGGCGGCGATTGCTCGCTCGCTGCCAATCTCAGGCTTGAAGAGGCACTTGCTCTTTCAATTATTGCTCTTTCAGTTACGGTTTCCAGATCGTGCTTTCAAGTACTGTCGGTGGCGCATTATTGCCGAGTGTGAAGTGGCCTAAAATCGCTCAGAATGGATGTTAAATTCGGATCACCCGAATAATATCTCAGTATTTTATAGCTATTCAAATCCATATTCCAACAAATGTGTGATTAACTGTACACTCAGTATTCTAATCAATGTTCATATTCTTCTATTATAGTCATTGCCGCTATTCAGCTTTTTTTTATAGTTTGCTTTACATTTCGTTTAGATGTTCGATCACAGTCGCAGTCAACCAGTGAATGTAGAAGAACCGAAACGTGCTTCGATATAATGCATTTCGTGGGTCGCGATTTTTTTAAATTCTGCAGTGACAGCTTCAGTGTGACCTCTGCATATTGAAAAGGAAATGACACGTCTTGGAATGCTGATGTTTTGGAACCGGTATATTATCATTTACGAGGGAAGATTTGCATCCATCGGTAATCGAAGTTCTATTTTGAAATATTCAAGTATTCGAGTTACGTCAACGAGCGAAACTCGGATCCGTATATATATTCGATTGGGAGAGAAAGGATTTCGGTTTTCGGAAACTCTGGATTCGATGAATCGAAGAATCCCTTCGAATTCGATGAAGACTCGAGTCTTGTGATCGGAGCAGAGCCCTTTTGATAGTATTGAAATTTGTGAAAGCTTTGAGGAAATATTTTGCATTCAGGTGTGCAGCCCTCACATGGATGGTGAGCGTATAAGAAGTAATTTCTCAGCAAGTATTTTTTTTATTTCTCCAAAAAACTTGATGATCCAAATGACATTTTACCATCGGTAGAAAGAGTGCTAAATTTGAGAACAGTCGTGAATCCTGAGGCAGTTTTCGAGAGTTTTGAATATTGGAGAAGGGAAATGCGTTCTCGCTCGCGAAGACCTCGGCCGCCGCAGTTTAAAGGGATGGGGAAACCTCGCTAAATGAATCAAGATAATAGCAAGGTCAGAGACCCTTTTAGCCTCCGGACAGTGATTCAACAAAGCATATCGCAGCCCTTTGGCAGGTGAGCTTCTCTCGGATTCCCAGACGGCAAGGCTGCGATCTCTCGTTGGCTGACCGTGCAACTGCCGCGATCCCTCGTTGGCTGTATGTGCAACTGACGCGCGATAACACGAGGAGTCGCTTGGGTTTTGCTCCCAGTTTCTTCAGCTGCTCGAGTCGGCCGTGGGATGTGTGAAAAACGTTCTCGCTAGAATTGGGAATTTCTGCAGAGTAATCTGTCTCGGTTTGATGTTGTTCTTTCGAGCTCGTGCGCGTAGGGTTGCACAGATGCCGGTCATCGGTCGATGGCCGGTTATGATCTCACAGACGTCGGCTGATGTTGATTGTGGCTGATGGAATTGGGGGGAGGGGGGGGGGGACCAACAAATTCTTATTCAGCAGCTCTCGTTCACCACTGTTATGAACTTTTTTTTAACGCTAGCCAGCTTATGATATTTATGACGCTGAATCCCGTATCTTTTTGCGGGAGACGGAAGCACTATTGAGATTAAAAAGGGGGGAGGGAGAGAATGCCCTGTGCAATCATTTGACACAGTGACTGCGGCAGAGAATGGCTAAATCTTGCGTTTTGGAAAATATAGATTTTTTGCCGAAGAGACACAAGAATTTTTTTTTTCAAGTGCAATTCCTACGCTGTACACCTACGCATTCTTCGAAAAGAGAGAGGAACTCCTGCGCTGATGCCAGCATTCGAGTCCTCTCTGGTGTCATCTGCAGGGAGAGATTTCTGCGTCGGCTTATGCGTCGGTTTCGGCTAATATCCTGTGTATATTAGCCAGAACCTCTTCCAGGCCGCAAAGCGCTGCAGAACTTCGCCGCTTGGAAGAGACCGCAACCGGTATAAGCCTGCGTTTTCTTTGAACGGACGAGATGTCCGGTGGCCTGCCCGATGCCATCTTTCGACTCAAGTCGTAGTTTCGGAGATATATTTAATCATGCCATATGGTATTTCCATTTTTTTTGTGCGGAGGGGGGGCCGGAAGCACCTGCTCCTTTTCTTGGAAGAAAGATGACGAGCCCGGCACGGAGTCATATTTGCACATGCACGCGTTCTTCTTTTTTTTGTGGGAGGGAGGAAGGGAAGGGGGGGGGGGGGCTTGCCGTCGGCGTCCGATTCCGGTGGTTGCCGATGCATCGGTACAGTCCGAGAACAGACCTAGGTTCTATGAGACAAAAGCCTCGACGCTCATGAATCCTCAGTTCGTTTTTCCTTCAGTCACCTCAAATCCGTATGCGTTTGCCGATGTGTTTTGGATTTTCAGATTAGATTCCTTTTCGATATTAATTTAAATTATCTTTAAACCTCCTTGCGGCGTCCCGAGCCGGTGTCGTCGCTTCTTTTGCTTTGATTGTTCGTTGTTCTGCGATGACGACGAAATGCGCATTGGAGGGAAGTTGAATAAAGACATTCCTTTGGCGATACACGCCATTTGTCGTCATAGCGGCTCGGAACGGAGGGAACTGGTCCTTGGCAACCCGACGGTGGAGTTCGTAGACAATTACGGAGCGCATGTAAAGTGGGGGAAAGTGAATCCGAAGCCACTGTCGAGATTGCAGGTCGCTTTGAACCACGTGGAGGATGAGAGACGGGAAGAGAAAGTCCTCCGTCGGATGGCTCTAATCCTGCGAGAACGTTCCAACGTTTCCGGGTGGAGCGCGTCGCTCGTGTTAAAAAAAATAAGGTCAAAATGGCTTGCAATGAATTCTGATCTTTCTGTCATTGCGTCGAAATGGGGGAAGTTGGCGATGTGGGTGCTGGGGAAGTACGGGGACGGTGGACGTCTGATTGAGATTGCCGTTTGGCGTGAGTGATCCCGCATGGATTTCTGCGATTGTGAACATGGTATTCATGGATATACTGTGACCCGGCGATTGTTCGCGCGCGGTGAGCTTACGTGGCTCTTGCCAGGAGCAGAACTCAGACATTTCCCCGCGAGATTTTTATTTCGATTTTTAGCAGTTTCTTATTTCCGGAGAATAAAAAAAAAAATAAATTACTTGCATTAGAAAAAAAAAAACAACAGCAACTTTGAGGAATCCTGCCGCAATCAGGCGGTGCCCGTTGGGATGGCGGTTTCATAATTCTCTTACGACGCGAAAATTTAAATCCCCGGGTGGGACTGCCAGGCAGAAACACACATTGCATCCGGATCGTTGGAGACGCCTGCTACCCCCTAGTTTGCATAGGAGTCAATCTGGTGATTGGATTCCGTGTAGGGCGTAGCACATGCTTCAGGCCCAAGTCGGATTTCCTTTCGTTTCGTGATGGTGCTTTTCGAAAAGTGATAACCTGGAGCAACGGATAAGCTCTGCTTCACTGACATATAGCCGTCATGACGTCAGCATGTAATTTTGATTAGAACCAGTTTCGGAAGGAATTCGTTGCGGATTCCGCAAGGCCGTGAAAGCGGAACAGATTCCAAATGGAATTCGTTAGTTTCACGGTCTATCCTCGCAGAGAATCCTCGTAATGACGTCGGGTGCCGCCTGTCCGTCGGCGGGGCCTGAAATTCGATGAGGAAAAGGAGGTCGCCTGAATTTCCGAGAATGAAAGATTTTTCAGAGCAGAGACAGAGAGAGAGGGAGAGAGAGGAAGTAGAAGGAAGAAGGATAAGAAGAAATCTCTCTTTTCAACAGGCGTACGGCTCATTACTCCGCGTTTCGAGTCGAGAGCCAAGTTCCTCTTTTCTTCCACAACTCCCTCCACACTCCGCACTCGACCCTATATTCCGTCCGCACACGCCCCTGGTGAGAGAAGCAGAGCCAAGGAGCGAACAATGTAACGTGTGGAGGGAGCCGAGCATGCACAGAATTCCTAATGAGTTACGTGTAGCCTGCGGGAAGGTCGGACCGTAAGACATCCTCGTCCCGCGGGTCTCTCTGCTTCCGTGGCGGCTGCTCGCGACCCCTCCGGCAGTGGTTCCCCTCATCCTTCCAACGGTGATGGAAGCAGACGAGGGTTGCAAATCAAACGAGACAGCAGACGCGATTGAATTGTGGGCCAACTTTAACCGAAGAGGGGGATTCATTGTATCATCGCTTTGAACAAATTACCTTCGAAATATTAAATTAGGACTACCATGATTCTTTTCTCGATCTCGTTTTTTTTTAAAGCACGAATCAAGAAAATCGTTAAAGTGGTTGCGTCGAAGTGAAGGTTGCGGGCGAAGGGCCAGAGTAGGGAACAGGAGGCGTCCATTCAACCGTTCATCCTATCCTCCGCCGCCGCGGAATGCTCGCTAATTCCTGATTGAAAACTTTATTTTTTAATTCCTGATCGTAAACTTCTACTATTCATGTGGACTTCCCCAAAAATGAGCTCAGCCTCTATCTTGCCCGTGTGTTTCCACAGACTACTTTTCATAGCGATCAAGGGCTTTTCTAGCATATCGCCGGATAACGAGAAACAGACACAGCTAAAAGGCATACCGAGCGGGACGTTACCAATTACCTGTTCCTTTTTCGTCTTCTTGAGTAAGCCCACTGAGCACCTCTGTTCAGAACCACATCCCTACCATGTCCTTGATATAATATTACAGAAACGGCTTAAACTGAAATTTCCACGGTCCCTTTGATGGTTCCCGTTTCTTCTTGTGTCCTCTTTCGCGCTATTGCCTTAACTTTTGAGGTTACGCTCTTGAAGCCATTTTTATCCAATTCATGCGCGGCCTGTCATGATGTGTACAGGAATTGAGCCATTTCAAAGGAGACTGGAAATTTGAAAAGGGATGAATAGAAAAGAGATTCAGTAAGCCAGCAAGAACTAGGAAGCAAGACAAGCACTAAGGGACACGGTTCTAATGAGTTCCCCCACAGGAAGAGCTATTTAGGACTCGGTTTTCACATCCCCTCCCCCTCGGTTTTGTTTCTCCAATCTCCGTGTATGCATGCACTAGTGAATACACTACAGGGTCCCTTCCGGGGGTATGTTGTCTTATTCTTGCTTCCAAGCCTCGGGCCTAAATTTAGACCGCCTCTTCATCGTAGGGAGGGGAAACTTTGAGACAGATTAAAAGCGACAAGAGGTCAGGAAACTCTCTTCATTCCTTCCGCATTCTCTTTCTCGAGAAGAGATGGCGATGAGAGGAGAACGCTGGTGTGGGAGGAGATACTTCTATCATGCTTATCGTGGCCCATGAAATAATGGCTGTTTGGCGGCCGGATCTGGGAAAAGGGTGCATGAATGGTGTTTTTGTTGGCAGCGTTTCCTCCCATTCGATTCGAATTGGAGACGAAGAGAGAGAGAGAGAGAGGGAGCGCTTTTGCATGCATTATGGCTCGTTACATGATTATTCTCGTCCTGCCTCAGTGGAACTCATGAGACACACTGGTCGTTTCTCTCTCAGATGTATGTATGTCAAAAGGAAACGAGAAAGAAAAGGCCGGTATGCATGCATGTATGGAAAGGGGAGGAATTGATGGATGGGTATTTCTGCCCTGCAGGGATCCAGTTAATGCATTGATAATGACACAGTTGACCCCCCTGTTGCGACCTCATGACCCTACCCGAGGATTCCGCGACACCTTCCTTCCCCCTAGAGTTAAGTTATATGAAGACGTTGTTTTCTTCCACCCTCCCCGATCTTTATAATGGATGGGTCTGGGAGGTTGAGACGTCAGGAAGGCACCTTTTTTCATGGTAATCTTTTTTTCTTCTTCATCCTCCGAATATGAGGGGCCGACATCGGCATGCGACAAGGATAAAGACCGTCTTCACCACATTCCTTCCTCCCTTCGCCCATCATTCAGGTTCATCTTGAGTTTGATGCGAGTTTCTTCTTCCCGATTTTTATTTCCAGAAACCCTCAGCGGTCTCCCCTGCAACAAGAGTATTTGTGATGACAAGGACGACGACAGGTCCATTAAAGGTGAGTGTCCTCACCTCTTCGTTTCTCTAAATCAAATGCGGTGAATGAACGAAGGAAAGGGGAGGAAAGAACGGGGCGATGATGTGGCGTGGTTTATGGCCATGGACACGGCCATAACCCGTGTCGATCCAAAGAGAAGGGGATATCGGTGCAATTGGCACTCGACAGAAGGGGGAGGGAAGAGAAGGAAGAGTCTCTCGGAGGAAACAAAGCCTCATGGGCTTTATCTATCCCTGTCTTTATTGGCACTCGAAAGGGACTTGACCAGGTTCAATGGGCTGGACTCGTCTCGACCGGTTTTCCCCTTTTCGCCTAATGGAGCATAAGTGACATAAAACGACGTCATCGCGTTGTTGCAATTCCTAGGGGCTTCCTTCTAACCCTGGTTTTGTGGGATACGATGAAGGTAGAGGGTATACGGAGGGAAGATGAGGAGGAGGAGATGAATGAAGTGAAAGAGGGAGGATGAAGGAGAGAGAGAGAATGAGAGGGAGCGAGAAGAGAAGACTTGCATGGAAAGGGCGGACTGGTCCGTTTGACAGACCAAGATGGATGCCTTCAGTAATTGGTGGGATCTTCATAGGATATATATAAAAGACGAAGGAGAAGACAGAGAGTCATTCTTTCTTCCCCCCCTCCAGTCTGTCCTTTTGTCTTCTCGGTCTCACTTTTGAATGCGGCGCTCTGATGGCCTGCAAAGGTATTCAGGCTCGAACATGAGACTAGGTATGAGGGCTTTGCGTGTCGCACTTGAAGTCCTTGGCTCTGCAGGAACAATATCGCAATTTAGATAACTAATTGCACCATACCAAATCCGGTTTTTCTCTAAGCCTGCCTGTTCTAATAAGATAGTCATCGTCTCCTAATTACTAATATCTTCATTTTCAAGGACTGTTTTAAGGGGGGGGGGGGGCGGGAAACAAGTCCTTTGGACAGTCATGGATGGAGATTGTTCGCTTATTCAATCCCAGATCTATGAGGACTGTTCTTCATCAAAATTTATCTCTGGATTCTCCTCTCCCTTTCTTCCTCTCTTTCTTCTTCCTTTCTTTTTTCTCCATGTTGCCCTTGATGGATGGTTTTTGGAGGGAATCATTTCTGATCATTACTCCCGATCAAGGGGGGAAAGGGGGGGTAAATGCTTGCAAGGCAAAAGGGGTAACCGAGGACACCCGAACAATCAAGGGAAGAAGATCGTAAAACTTAAATTAAGGAGAGAGAGCGCGCACGTTGGACAAATTAGCTCTCCCCCTTGATCTTTTCTCTCTACTCTCATCCCGTATAATGAATCGGATCCCTTCCATTGAGCATGTTCTCCCTATTATCCCGACCATATAGAGGAGCTCCTTTTTTTTTTCCCTTCCGTCCCTCGTGACCGAAACGTGACTCCGTCAGTGTTCATGGATCTCCCGGCGGACTCCGGTCTCCATATAGGATCGCAGAGTTCTTCGTTCATGGAGGCTCGGATTTTTTGGTCAGGCGAAAAGACGGAGAGACTTCCTCTGGTTGCAAAAACGCGTCTCGGGACACATCCGGCCTGAAAGTTGATCTCAGGAAAAACAACTCTGCGTCTATTTCCGACAGTGTTGTGGTCTCTTTGTGAGCCGAAACATCCCTGTCATGTCGGATTCTGCCTGGCGTAGCTAATGACGAAAGGTGCAGGGTTTCCAGCATATCCCTCGACAACTTTCTTTTGTAATATATTTTCTACTATTAAATGCGAGTCTATTCTTCATCCTGTTCCGGAATCGATGGTTGGTATGAACCTCATTTTAAATTGGCAGGATCAACCTTGACTTTGAAAGACTTCCTTTTTTTTTTGTCTTCCGTGCCAAAATCCTGCGTCTCCCCTCATCCCTCTTCTTTCCCTCTTTTCTCTCTCATGCGTGTACACACTCTCACATACTTTGGTGTTAGATGTGGGTCTCGTGTGAAATCATCGGAACATGCATTCCTCCTTTGATCTCTCTCTCTCTCTCCGTCATGCACTTGCGTTCATGATTTAACTGGGCAGGCATCAGCTTCGATACTACGCAGAAAATCTCTCTTGGAACTCCCACCTCATCGGTTCTCAGACTTCGCGTGTGATTTAATGCATTTTTGCTCATTGGTTCTTAAATATATTCTCTAATTTTTTGTTTGTTGAATGTCCCAAACAAATATCACTAGTATGTTTGTAGTTTTTTTTTTTAGCTAGGAAAGGAAAAATAGGTTTCCCTTTAACTTTAATCTATTTTTGATGCTTTCAAATTTTGATGGTATATTGGAATTAATCGCAAAAACAGTATTTCTTAGTGCAGCGGGTCTTCTCGTGGATCTCAATATGATAACAAGCTATAGGTCACTCTCGGCGTGATCCTGGTAATGGTATGCTGGTTGATTAGCTGGCTAAGTGGTTCATTGGCTGGTTGGTTGGCTTAATAGTTGTTTGGTTGACTGGTTGGTCGATTACTCGGTTGCTTGCTAGCTCTATGCCCTGTCAGGGACAGCTGGACCAACTCAAATAGGGTTTTCACATTTGCTGAAATTTATTGCAACAGATGTCGAAGTTCCATGAAAATTGAAAAACTGTCACTAAGAAAACTCGAACTTATGCGGGAAATTCTCTGCATATCTCTTCATAGCAAGCAAAAAATGTTCCCGCTACAAAGTAATTGAAATATTTTACGATTTTAGCTGCTTTTGGGGGGAGGATTTTAGCTACTTTTTTTGGACATCCAGTTCCATCAGGTCTTAAACCAATACGTCCGATTCTCACCTCATCCTTTTATGGAATGGGGGCTCTAGGAAATGAGGCAGTCGACCTGATATCCACGGGAATGTTTTAGCAACCCCTTATAAATTGGGTCTCGATGCCGGTTCGGTGGCGTGTGGGGCATCGACTTGCTGCATGTGTCGTGCATAGTCTGAAGCATTCTGTCATGCCAAGCCGTGTCACTTCCTCGTTTCATTGTGAACCGTAAATATGGGGACCGGGGAGTAAAAAAGAAGGCAGGAATTCTTGCGCATGTGATAGGGAGAAGGCGTCAGTCATCGAGAGGAATGCATGGCATGCACCGTGAGGGGTGTGGCGAATACGCGACTAACGGGAAAAAGGGAAGGAAAAAAAATGCTAGCTCATATGGTCAAGAAGAAGGCCCCCATGACGACCTATCTATCCGGTGATGGAAAACCAGGAGAAGAAAAGATATTATTCTAATATCCCATGCCATTATTCTAATCGGGACTCATCATCATTAATAAAAAAGGAAGAGGGAGTCCGTTTGGGTCCGGCCCAAGGGGGGAGGACGGGGACAAATCTCGTTTTTTTTCTTCCTTTTCCTTCTCAAATCTCTCTCTTCTCGTTTCTTCATTTGTTTCTCTGTGATTATGATAGATCCGATGTCCGTCGGAGGCCCAAAAAGTCCTAGGCGATCGTGTGCCAAGCGCTCACCTCATTGCCTTCGACTTCCGTTTCCTCCCCCTTTCCTGATGGTTTTCTGATGGTCCACTCTCCCCTCATTTTTTATTTCATTCCTCCTATCTTTGTGTGTGTGTCTCCGTCGGTCATTCCATGATTGTTTCCCGACTTCCTGCTGGGCACCCTGGCGATCATCCTTGCGCTCTTTCCTCCCATCCCTTCGTTTTCGGGACGACGTGGAAAATCCTCATCTGATTTTAATGTCTTTTTTTTTTTAAGCATCGTCTAGCGCGTAGAGGTTGGACAGAGGGCGTTCCGGAAGTATCGATGGTGTGTTGATGAATGTCCGAAGACAAAGTGTTTTCCTCGCATGGGGATGACTCGGGGCGATGAAAAATGACACGAGATATCGGGGACAAGGAGTGAAAAAGACGATGAAACCGAGCCAAATCTCTCTCTCTCTCTCTCTTTTTCTATTTCTCGGACACTCTGGAATGAATAAACAGGACGGGAAGCGAGGAGTTGACCGTATAATGAGCAGTCAGTGTCAGGCCCGGCCTCGTGATGGGAAGAAGGATTATAAATTAACTCGAAAGCGGAGCTGGAATCATTAGCCCGATCACCTCCGGGTGGACTTTCATGAATCACGTGTGATCGTGTGCTTGTTACATGTCTGGAATATGCGATACCCCCCTCACCCCTTCCTCTCCATCCGGAAACGGGCACTATTTCCGTCGACTAATGATCTTCCCGCCTTCGAGAGAGATGAGTCTGTCTCTTGTTTTTCTCCTTTTTTTCCCTCCCCTATCACTTATCGTATTGACGGATGAGGCAGGGAAAAGAAGGAGACCGATAATTTCTATCTCGGAGGGGAAGATTCCTTTTCAGGGCCCATGATTATGCATCGGGGTCGATCTGCATGAGAATCAATAAGCGATTGTTGTTGGAGTCACGTCTCTCTTTCCGACAGGTACTTTATGATGCCTGCGGGCTTTTCTCGCATGCCTCTCTTTTGTTCACCTTTTAATGCCCCCATGAGTCATGGTGAGAAAAAAAAGGCATCGATGATGGGCGATAACTCGCATATCAAAAGAAGGATGAGTGTGTTTTTTTTTTTCCCCGGGGGAATGGGTCCCTGCATTTGTCACGTTGAAATACGAATCCTAAGTCGCATTATGCCAAAGTGCTGTTCTGGCCGAATGCCCTCTCGTGACAAGGAAGGCAAAAGTACCAATTTTTTAAAATAGAAAGGCATGTCCAGGATAGTCGAGATGGTGGATGAAAGGAGCTGGACAGGTGCACAGATGAGGGGGGAGGAGGAGGAGGAGGAGGACATTCAACCTTAAGACGTGGGCTTCTCCTGCAAAGCAGGAGAACCCCCAAAAGAGAGTCCTAAAAATACTAGACCCCCAGCTCTTTTCGCATTTTTTTCGCCCCCCTTCACACACGCAGTCACACATGCTCACACGCACGCACTCTTCACATGCCTGTGAAGCCATGCCAGATATTTATGGGGGGTGTTCCTGGCAGGCAGGCAAAAATAACCTCTAGCCAATCTCTGCACTCCCGTTCTCCCCATCCCGTACCCCCATTTTTGCCTTTTCCCCCTTCCCCCTCGTCTTCTTTGCCTTCTCTCCCCTTCTTCTTCGTCGCCCCCTTTTTTTTTTAGATCCTTGCTTCTGCTCTTACTTACCTTCACTGTTTCGACACAGGTCCCCTTGCCGTATCTCACGTCTCAGTGGATTTTTTATTATTATCCCTCCGCGCTGCCTTGTTTTGCGGAAGCAAAATTTGGTGAAGTTTCCACCGGCGACAAACACGATTGAATTAGTACAGGAAGAGTCGCCCAGGATACGTATCGGTACTTGAGATCCGACGAAGACAAATGCTTTCTATTCCCCTCGTCCTCATGAATATTTGCTCATTAACTCGATGCATGTTCCCTTTATTTTTTTTTTTTTAACTGCACACATGCATTCAAGCGTGTAGCACTGAAGAATGCCTCCCTGGCCTTGTGCAATTTGTCCACGTTGGAGATGGAAGTACAGAGAACAGTTCATCATTGTACTTGCGTTATGTTCCTTCACGTTTCCCAACTGAAGCACAAGGTTAAATATAGTTTTTAAACGTCTTCACGTCTTCTGCAGGGTTTAAATATGGTTCGAAAATGCAGAAGTAGAGAGGGAAAAGGAGAAGGGGGAAGAGTTTCCACTCCCTTGGTCGAGTGATCATCACGGGACAGGAAACGAATGAGTTCCCAGCGACTTTTGACATCTCCGAAACCCCCTTTTTTTATCTTCTCCGTCTTGTTTCTGCTCGCGAGAGGGTGAAAAGAAGCCTTTCATCTCGTTAATTCAAGAAAGAAAAAGGGGAAACCTTTTGTCTCTACATGCATGGGGGAAACGGTTCTTTATTCCCTCACCTAATCACGGATTTGTGCTCTGCTATCTCCTGTCAGTTTCTCCGCAGATGCTTTTTTTTCCATTTCTCTGCGCTTTCAAGAAGGGAAGCAGGGCTTGCTATATGATCTAATGGTGGGGTAGAGGAGGCATCTCTGTCTCTCTCTCTCTCTCTCTTTCTCTTTCTCGCTCTCTCCCTCTCTCCCCCTCGATGGTATGGAAAAGGGAGGCAGGGGAGGGATGAAAATTCATGATTCCTCTTTTCAATTCCTTGCTTCCTCGACCACATCGGCATACTTGGACAAAAGGCAGATCTCTCTTTCCCGTCGAAACACACTCGGCTGAGCCGTATCTTTCCCTCCACCCAGTGTCCCGATCTGCGGGGAACGTCCGGTCTATTTCAGGAAGAACTCCCCTTAATTAGCGCGTGGCTTGATGGTGAAAAATAAAAGAAAAAGAAAGAGAGAAGAGGAGGAATAAAGGAAGGGGTGGGAGGATGCGAGCTCGGGTCACGTATTCTCAAGACACTTCCGCCTTGGCCATCCTTCCGCGTTTGACTTCGCTCCTCCTCATTCGATGACCAGAGGAGCACGAAAGAGGAGGCATGGGGGTGGGGATAGGAAAAGAATGGGTTGATTTTGGCCAAAGTGTCTGAGGGCCAAGGTTTTTCCCCCTCACACAGACATGGGTCTGGGTGTGTATAGTAGGGCCAGTCTCCAAGTTGGCCAACTTCTTCCCGCCTTTTTTTTTTTCTTTCACATTTTGTCCTGGCTTTTGGCATGGCATTGCTATCAGCTGTTGCATTTTGGCCGATGACTGTTCTGGCGACTTCCATCCATGGTTTTTACCTCCCCCCCTTGGCTCGGTTTCCCATGCTCAAGGCCGTTGGGATCTCACCCAAAATCTCCCCTCCTATTTTTTGCTGTTGTGTATCAGAGGAGTTCATTCACCGGCATGACGGAGTAGATGGAGTTGTTAAGTCCCATCGATGAAGATGGAGAAGGGGTATTTGGATCCGGAGTAGGTCATCCCATCAATCTCTCCGGTTGAAATCCAATCTCCTGCTTTCAATTCGTGCTCCATTAGAGATACCTGCTCTTCGTAATGGACGAGATTATGGATTCCCCTTTCCTTCCATGGAAACATATAGGGTTGCACCGTCTTACTGAATGAACGATTTTTTTTTTGGCGAGAATCATCGCCCCGATAGTACACAAGTTGACTCCCTGTGTCTTCTCCTCACTGCCAAACATTTTACATCAATGAAAAGTTCGGAGCCAAGGTTTTGCCTCTTTGGCTCCATGTCCTCGTGTCGAGAGCCAACTGGAACTATGGAATCAACCAAAGTGATACCAACACTCTCTCTTCCCCTCTCGAGTGGGAAAAAGAAGGAGTACAGTCTTGTGGTGGAGAACGTAGTAGATGGGAGTGTACCTAGATAGGTGCAAGTAAAGTAGAGGGAGATGCAAAGGAGTGTATATAGGTAAAAATATCTGTTGCAGGGGATTACTATGTCCCGGGCGGGACGGTGATGCCGAATCCGTATTGCCATATCCAGGATGCTACTAACACCATCTACGCCACCGGGGTCTTCACGGCCGTCGAACTCTGGAGGCTCTCCAAAGGTAAGACACTTAAGGCAGCCCTGCAACCCTAAAAATAATTCATTTTCCGTCTCATATGAACCATGCATGTCTCCACGGCATGGGTGTCAGGGCTCCTTGACGAATTTCATGGAATTATATGAATTGAGGAAAGTGATCATGATTTTTTGGTAGTTTTCTGTAAACTTATAAAGATACCTCTTGTTCCCACATGAAAGAGAAATAAAAGAGAGAGAGGAGAAGAGAGGGAAGGCTTTCGGTCAATCAAAGTCCACTTGGAGGGAACAAAAGTCGGAAATTGCGGCGGATGCGTGTAGGATAAAACAAATGCAATGCTAATGACCCTTCACGGACCCGGGAGAGAAGGATGAGGCCGAAATAACCCCCCACCCCCTTTCCCCTTGTCATTGTCACTCACGGGGGAAGGGAATCCAGAAAAGAGAAGGGAGGAGGGGAGAAAAAAAGAAGAGAAGGTAGATGAAGACAATTCGGAAGATGGGGAGGAGGAATAGGGATTTCATTAGTGAGAGGTATCACCACCCAATCAGAGACTTCCCTTGTCCAGCTAATTGAAACGCCCGATTACTCCATCCTTTTCCTCAATGAAGACTGATGGAACCCTGTCCCCACATCTTCCTCTCTTATATTCGCTTTTGTTCCTCTTCCTCCCTCCCACCCGAAGCCTTGATTGTGTGTGTCTCATGTCCTAGAACTGCCTTGGAGTCCTGTCCTGGCAGATGTCGCATTTCTCTCGCTCTGTCTGTTTCCTCTGTCTCGTTTCCACGATGGGTTTTCCCTTGGAGATTCGGATCGTTCAGGGTCCTTTGGGTTCTTTCGGGCTTGGGTAGTTATGATCGTACCACAAGAAGGTTATATGGCCTCATCTGGTTTGTGACTCGAGTCGAATGAGGGCTTTCGAGTTTCACGTGAATTTCCAGCAATTATGTTAATGAATTTTGCTCTTTTTTTCCCCCTTTCTTTCCATGGCCTCGATTAGATTTCGCAGTTACGGGTTGAGATTTCAACAGGACTTGACGTTGTTCCTTCGATTTCGAGCAGACGCGTTTCCAGAGACAGTTTTTGTCTTTGGATAGAGGCTGCTGTGGTCTTTATATTGCAGATGTCTGTAACTGAGATCAGTCTCTTTCCCGAAAAGTGATCGTGCCACTGGGGGAAGAGAAGACGTGGGAGATTTGCATGGAAGGGAAGGGAGGGAAGATGCAATGAAGTGTACAGTACAATGCATTCCGGGGGGAAAAAGAAGGCCCTGACATAATTAAAACTCACCCTCCTTTTGTGCCTGATGGGTTCACAAGCCACTTCCTCGACGAAAATGATGGCTTTCCGCCCTAACTGCTTTTTATGAGCGAGATGAGGAGGCCAGAGTGGATTTGCATGCCGGAGCGACAAGGTGTCTGGATTGATTTCAGTCTCATATCCGGTGAATGTACGCACACGTTGAAGACCTATTCTTCACTTGGGGGTGATTTCCACCGAAGCGTTGCGATCTCAATGGTTGGGGCATGCAAATCCCGTCGCATCTCCCGACACTGTCCATCAGTCAATTGGAGATGGGGGGAAAGGGAGGAGAGGAGGAAAAGAAAAGGAAGAAAAAAAACGAAAAGGCGAGGATGCTTCGGCATTGGCTAATGCGATGTTTTCATAATGCCTACTTCGTCTTTTAGGTTGTCAGGGACACCCTGACTTTCTTTCCCTCCTCCCATCTCATCACTTTGAGAAATCTCTTCTTCCTCTTCTCTCCCTTTTGCCTTTATCATGTTAAAGAAGGTCCCCTCCCTCCTCCTCTCTGTCTCTCTCTGTGCTTTTTTTGCGGAAAACGGATAGTCCTGGGTTGAAGGAAGGAGCTTGACACTGACCAATCGCTGAGGTGCCGGGGGTATCTTGTTCCCTCTTCCTGGGAACAGCTTTTGCATTTTGAAAGGCGTGGAAGGGACACGAGATTTTTCAAACAAGGCTAGAGGTCCGTCTGACATTGTGAGGGAACTCCAGGGCGCTGGAGCTGAAAGGATGGGTGCTCATAAGGGCAGTTTTTGTCCCAAACTGTCAGCAAAAAACGAAAGTTAGCAAAGCCGCTTGCTCTTTGCATGCCTGAGTCGATGTTTTCCGTGTGCGCAGTTTATCAACAGTTGGGTCTAAACATTTTGTATGTTATGTATTTTGCTGGATACTTATGGACACTCATTTAGTTCTGTATGGTAAAGTGTTACTGTGAAACATTGTCACGTGTCAAACTCAATGTG
The DNA here is from genome assembly GCA_905338385.1 of Darwinula stevensoni. Classification (NCBI taxonomy): domain Eukaryota; kingdom Metazoa; phylum Arthropoda; class Ostracoda; order Podocopida; family Darwinulidae; genus Darwinula; species Darwinula stevensoni. The sequence goes on along the minus strand of CAJPEV010000803.1, from coordinate 22,785 downwards.
AGCGATGGTGTTCACAAAATGATATCACTGGCGGCGTTCTACATAACAATGTCACGTATACGGAAACAACGTAAATGGATTGGACTTTTTATGAAAAATAATTGATTTGGAGCAGTTTTCTTGCGCGGTATTACGATATTTTGGTTTGACTACTTCATTCCCTTATAGGCACCCATCCTGTGTAGGCTGGATGCTAAGTATAAAATCTAGATTAAGTTAAATCAATAGGAAGTCTAGCTCCAGTCACACGGAATTAATTGGAGTTTGTTGGAATGTGCAATCTGATGTTACCTATTTATGATGGTAGTGAGTAAATATAGGTCTGTCTCAAGAGGCACGTGAAGTGTTTGGATGTTCTATCGATGATGTGGTCAATCTGCATTCCGAGATCGTATCGAAATGGAGTGATTGTTTTGTGCTGTGTTGCAGCCTCGATCATGCAAGGGAGTTCAAATGGGGTCCAGCCTCCGATCCACTCCATCAAGATGGAGAACCCCACGTATTACTGCAACAGTTACACGCCGCCTGCATCCGACCACAATGCCTTGATGTCTGTGTCCGCCCCCCCTGGGCCCTACAGTACGTACTCGCCCAACACAGGCATGTGCCTCTCTCTTGCCTTTCCTCCGTCTGTCTCTTTCTTTCTTCATCATGCTCTCTCGCTCCTTCCCTCTCCTCACACGTTTTTCTCTGTTTCGCTGCCATTCACCATATTTGAATGCTCAGGAACTTGAACCTTGGGTCTTCGCAGGGGTTCTCACATGTGCCGAAGAAATTTTGGAGAAAATCGAATGATTACTACGATTATGCTTATAACACAACATGTATTTTCATGGCCGAAGTATCACGCATGATGCTTGTATCTGGCGCATGTGAGGACCCATGGTAGTACTTGGGTGAGTACTGGAAAGCACGCATTGCTTTCTTTTTCTTCTTTCATTTTCCCCTCTTCTTGACTCTCTCGTTCGTATATATGTGTGGCTGGCTCGCTTTCTGGTGCACAAGGCCTCTACTCTCGGCAGCAGGACACTGGGATCGTGTTTATATCTTTTTTTTCTGTTTCTCTCCCTCTCCCATCCTTGGGCCTTTTCTCTGTTTAATCGCTCCCTTCAGTCTCTTCCTGTACGTACGCACTGAATTGCCTTGCACATGCCCTGGGTGTTGTCTGGCTTGGATTCCCCCTTGCTTAGTGCTTCCTAACCCCTGCAGTATGCCTTGCTGAACTCATTTCCTCGGATTCCCCTCACTGCTGTGCCTATGAAATGATTCCTCCAAACCTATAAATTCTTAATCATGTGTTTCTAGGAACGAAGAACTTGTACAACCCTAAAAAAAATTCCCAACTTCGTCCCAATGCAATGCAATTCTATCCTATCTTTCCAGTTTGGTCTGACTGCTGAATCATGCGTGACCTCATACCCTTTCGTGCTAAACAGATATGGAAGATGCTCACAATTTAAGAAAATGTGTTGACCGTTCAATGATTTATTTGAGTTTATGGTCCTTCAAGTTGATTAATGCTTAAGCAAAAGTTTCCATTTTCATTTTCATTAACTTTTAATTAATGGACCGTGTTGCCAGTTGGCAAGATTCCTGCCCATTTTCTATTGGCATCCTGATTCTGTGATATACTGTGTTCAGGGAGAAAAAGATAAAGAAATCTCTTATTGAGGAAGTATTTTTTAAAGAGAAAGGTCTCACTTCATCCCTCCCAATGCCCCTCTTCTCATGATGCTGCAAGTAGTATTTATCCCCCGTGCTTCCTTCCCTCAGGTTTTTATCCCTTTTGTAGTGTAGATGTCTGAAGAAAGTTGCGAGAAAATCATGTTGTTTTTGACAGTGGTTAAATCAGTAACATGTAACATTTTAGGGTAGATCCCCCACCCTAGTGAGAAATTGCAGAGTTGTATTCCCTGAACAAGGAAGAGAGTGAAGAGAAAACACTTCCCTCAAGTTCCCATAAGTTTTTGTAGCTGATAGTCTTTTCCACTTATGTTCATAAAGGAGAAGTAGTATCCAAGTATTTGCTGCATACATGACAGCACTTTTCCCTCTATACTTGTCTTGTTCAGAATTTCTCGAGAAACTCCTGTGTTCGGTATACTGAATATTTATGGGAACTCGAGTGAAAGAAGAAGGTCCATGTTATTGTATACGAGTGCTTGAAAGGATGTGGATGAATGAGAGGGAGATTCATACATACGTGTAGGCCCAGTGTCATTGACTCGGCACGCACCAGAAAGCCACGGCCACAGCCAGGGTCAAACTCACAGTCACAGCCCTGGGGCGGGAAGCCCTCCGCCGAGGCGGATTCGCCTCCGCCGCTTCAGCTCCTCTGCCGACGACGACCATTCGCCTGACCAAGGTTCAAGTTCCCTCTCGCCTATTTTCCTCCTGCCTTTCCTTCTCCCTCCACGATCGTTTTCTGTGTTCGATTAGTTCACGAATCTTGAATGTCTGCGTTCTTAGTCTCATACTAAGCTGTTGTCACCATTCAGTGAGAGCGAAGGCATGTTTGCATCTTTGTTGACGTCGACTCAGAGGTTTCCCATATGTGTTTTTTGACCTAAAATAATATAATAAGAAGTCTTACATCCCGAGATATCTTGCTTGGAATCAAGAATATACTAGTCTTGAGTAGCTTGCTCGGTCTAGATGAAGGCTTCTGGCATCGTATCCTGTTCTGAAAGTCGGCGGATATACAGGGTGTCCCATAAGTCTGGAACCATAAGGTAAAATAAGTGATTCATGTGCTGCACATATGCGGGAGCGCATCATCGACGCATGTAACACCATCACTCCTGACACCATTCGAAGTGTGATTGCTGACTGGATACCACGTCTGCATTTGTGTATCTATCATAATGGTGGACACATTGAACACATTCTGTGAATACAAGTCGTTATCATCATTTTGCCCTATGGTTCCAGACTTATGGGGCACCCTGTATTATGTTAGAATTGTATTAGTCCATACTTTTTGTGAGGTCGTCAAAGATGCCAAAACTGGAATTTACCTTTATGACACAATCAGAATTGTGTAGACAAGGAGTGAACTGGTCTCATTACTTGTGAAAGACGTGAAATGATTCTGGTATATGCTTCAGGTGCTGAGACAACTGTGTAGAATTAGCTTGGTCAAGTAAAGTGATATACATATTCCAATAACTGCAATTGATTTGACTTGCTTGATCTACAAAAAAGAAAATGTCATAGATGTTCTTGAAGGATTTTATTTAATGAGCTATGTGTCTTATGCCTCTGTTGTCAACCAATGAGAGAAAAAACTCAATGAATGCTCTGAAATTTCACACAATAACTGTATGAGTATAAGTAATCTGGGATTTTTATTTATTTAGTGAACTTGTTTTCACATCTTTAATGCCCTGATCTGAGGTGATCTTCATTGTACCTATCATCATCAATGAATTTTATCATCACAGATCATGAGAAGGGAGACCCCATGTTTGGATTCGACTTCTCTGACACACTTCAAACTCATGCTGCAGAGTGTCTTGAAAAAAAAAAACAAGCTCTAGCATTCTTCATCCTCTCTATATCTCACTTTTTCACATGAAAACACAGAATTTTACTATAAGAAAAGCACATTATTTCTGCAGTAACCTGCAAAATTTCATTTCTTAACTATTTATAACTTTGCCCCATCACATTCCAATGAAATGTGTCATGGAAGCAGTGAGAGGCTTCTGCTGGTATCTGCTCCTATTGATCTTTCAATGGAAAAGGAAGAATACAATTAAAAAATATATTTTTTTAAATCGTCATAAATTGTGCTACTGAACTTCTATCCTTCCACCTCCTAGAACACAACTCACTCCTCCTGAAACATCTTTTAGTGGAAGTTAATATAAAAAAATTTGGTTATAGTAAAGAAATCCATGTGGTGACAATAAATTTTACACACTGCTGCAGAGTGAATATTCTTCTCTTAAACAAAAATTTCACTCTTCTGTGCACCAAAATGAAAAATGGAGAAGATGAAGGACTGGAATGGCTACCTTTTTTCTGGCTAGTGGATCTATGTGGTCTTCCAATATATACTTTTTTTTTAAGCTAAAAAGGTTTTTTTTTTGGTGGAAATAGAGATAACTTCATGAAAGATGGACGATTAGCTAAAAGTTCTGTGGTTCCTTGAATCAGGTCCTCCATCAGTCCACTCTCCCCACATCTTGGGCCTGAGTCCAGGAGGGAAAGTGCCAAAGATGGATCCCGGAGGCTACCCATCCTCAAGCAGCATCGTGTCCATTCACCCGCCTGTCCGAACCCCTTCATCTGATGGATCCCTCTCTAGTCAGGACCACAGGATCGTGGATTCCCCTCATGGACGAGATGGCAAGTCTTTGCCTCCTTTCACCCTTACTGTTTGCTTCCAGATCCTCTGTGTACCATTCAGAAAGACAAGAGGATGTAGGAAGGAGAATATGAATTTTAAGCAAGTCTCCATAGTAATTTTTGTCCAAAGTCTTCAGGAGGAAATTAGAATCTAGTAAGCCAACTTCAGTTCAACTTCAGTATTTCCTCCCAATTAGGAGTAATCAGTGGTATACCAAATACAATGATGTTCTGTCACTGCTTAAGCTAGTTCATCATCCTTAGTTGCATTTTTGTAAAGGATGTCATTCTTTTGACATTTTTTAATGACTTTACCATCCAAAAGTTCTTATACTGCAACCAATTCAATGGAGATACTCCCCCAAATGTTTTAAAACATTTCCCATTTCTTGTATGTTTAATTTTATAAAAAGTTGTCTTATTCCACCTACTGTATACTCTGCAGTGCCTACTGGAGATATGATGAGTAAGGGAATGCTGACAAGGAAATACAAAGTATGCAAATATAGTACTTGAATGCGATTAGTGGTGGATGTCGTCATCAGATACGGGGACATGAGTTAACGGTCAGGATGCATATCATGATATCATTGGCGGGAAGAGGGATGTGGAAGACCCAAGACCCATTCTTCATTTCCAACTCAGTGGGGGTGTCACTCGCCATGAGAAGGAGTGTCCTTAATAGGTCCAACGGGGGCCATCAGCCAACTGCATTAGCATAATAATGTCATCCAGCTTCCCTTTCACAATGGGCCCCATTTTCAAAAATCATGAGACCGATTGTGAACAAAGGGACCTTTCTTTCCCTCCATTGACAAATGAACCCTATCACTTCGTGGCCGTGGAGACTCGGTCTTGGCCAGCTGCTTGTGACCATTTCATGGGCATTAGGAACCTCTTTCCATCCCCTCACATAAAGGGGAGGCAAGGGTATGGTGCTTGAGACAAGTGCCTTCAATGAATATGTCACTGATTCCCTAACCATCTTTCTTCTTATCATATTTTCATCCTACTTCATTATCATGGGAATGATGGATATCCCCCACCCTTGTGATGATTCAATATCCCCATAGGAATACACTATTGTACTTGATGGCAGCTTTTGATCATATATTTCATTTCTTCCAGGAGGAATGGGTGGAGGTTCACTGGGTTTATCCAGCCCAGGGATGGTGGTGACATCCCATGGGAATGCCTACTATGCAGCTGTAGCTGCTGGCTCAGGTGGACCAGGAAGTCCAAACAAGTACCAAGAGAATGGAAGTGACACATTCTCAGATTTTGTAACATTGGTCTGTCAAGAGGCACAGAACACGCAACCTGTTTCACAGGTGAGAGGTGTCACTTGAATCCTGGGGAAAAGATAAGTGACTGATGAGGACATTACTGCTAAAGAAGTCCTGCTAATATCTGAGTGGGCTTGCAAGTGATTGCCTACTTATGCAGAGAGATTAGTCTTGGTCTCATCCCCATGGATAATAACTTTTAATTCTCATTCCAAATTGAGGCAAACTAATGAGAATTGGCTTCGTCCCTTCAATTGCATTCTTGTCAATTTTTCAAGAGACTGCTGAAGTTATGGGCCAATATCAGTGACTGAATTCTGGAAATGTCTTGGAGAAACAGTAAACTGTAGAGTTCCACAGTTCCTACTTTGCTTTAAATGGAAGACCCTATTTTATCTGCAATGATGCCCTCATTAATGGATTATATCAATTTGGTATAAGTAATTAAATTTTTTCTGATTTTTACAGGTGGTGAGTGTGTCAAGTTCTTCACGAGGGAAGCTCCCTCCACACTATTATGGGACGTCCATGTTGCCACCCCCACCTCCACCCCCAATGGCACGCCCTGTGGCCATCATCCGTTCCACCGGTGAATATATTGGGATGCTTAGCTCAGGTCAGCCTCTTTTCCCTACCTGCAACTCTTATCATGAATCATGCTCATTCTGAGATCCTGCTCCTTATTATGGATTTTCCAGAGGACCTAAGTGGGGGAGGATCACCTGAAGGCTCTCTTTCACATCCAGAGAGTCCCCCAATGGATGTGGAGGACCCAAGCATGTCGAGGTCGAGAGGTCATCAAGATGACTCACCTCCTCCTGCTGCCCATGCTCCCAACTCCTCGCGGATGCATTTTCTTTCGTCCACAACTGGACGACATCATGATTACAATTTTCCTCCACATCCTTCTGTCATCCCACGCTGCTCTGCTGATGTAGGAATCTATATCTCATAGAATAACAAAATTGCTTTTCTAAGATGGAAGGGAAAGCTGAGAGCTTCAAGCTAGTCAGTTGGATTAAGTCCATACAGTGTCACCAGCTTCTGGCCTGTGGAATTATTGACAAAATTCTATTCACATTAGAAAGAGAGATGCAGTCTTTGAAAATTGACTAGTTATAAATGGTTAGCATAAACAGATGATCTCTGGTTTGGTTTTTTGAAGCAAAGTATTTGTCACTTTCACCTAACCTATAAAATCTATAATAGACATTGTAAGACTTGATCTCAGATACCATCTGTTCATTTAATTTTTGGCCATATGAGGCAAGACCTACACCAGCTACTGTCATATTATAGGTTATGCCTAAAGGCAGGATATATGAACATAATTTGCAATCTATTTTTTTTTATTGCATTTTTCTGCTGCATGCATTCCAAAACCAGGTTTGTATGGAGACTTTCCTCCATTAGGGATTGATATGTGTTAGGACTGCTAGTTCTAAAGGCCTATTGACATCCAAAAATGAGTGGAAGTAATGACTGAGTCCAGAGACCAGACTTGGAGGAATGACTGGAGGAGAGACAGTACAGTGAACATTTGGAGAGCATTAAACAAAGCTTTTGTTTCTTCAAAAAAATTGATGACTTTATGACTGCCTCCAACCTAGACATTCCATAACAACAGTCTGGTTTTATTCTGATGCAATCAGTCCAGGTGATAACAGGAAGTTTCAATTATTGGCAAGTTTTGGAAGCTCAGGAAATATTGCATCCCAATTCCTTTATTTCTTCAATTTATTAATTTGCTACTAGGAAGAAAATATTATTCATATATAAGTAAAGAATAGGTATGAAGCATATTTCCTATGGTAGACCTTAATTAATCTCTGATGATGAAGCGTAAGTCATGGACAGTATGAGTGAGATTCCTCCAATAGATCAATTCCAATACATTGATGCCAAAAATGTTATTCTTTAACCCTTTTAGTGCCAGGAACTACATATATTGCCAATCAAGCCAATGTGTGTGGCACTAAAAGGGTTAATGATCAGTGTTTGAGCTCAAATTTTCACTTCTCAAGTGTTCACCTTCCCAAGTTAGTGGATTTCATACTTTATTTGATAGTGCATCAGTATGAACTTACCTTTCCAGGCAAGAGTCGTTTCAAAGTCTGTATTTTCATCAATTGCTGAAAGGGTAAATAAAATACAAAGTCAGCCAAGGAGAAGTTAGCAAATTGTATCTAAGACCTGAAAAAAAAGAGAACACATTGAACACCTAGCATTGTCATACTAATCACCATGCCTGTCTATCAATCTGTGATTACAGTTGCCGCCAGGTTACAGCGTCTCCTTTACCAACATGAGTCCAACATCAAGCGGTGGACCTGGTCATGGATCAGCCAGTGCATCCATGACAGGAGTCATCAGTCCCACAAACCTGAGCCTGTTCACATCCCCATCAAGTACACCCCCTCCGGGACCACCTAGTTCTTCTCGAGGTCAAGCAGGGAGTGGAGGTGGAGGAGGAAGTGGAGGTGGAGGGTCAAGGTCTACCCCAACGCCTCGCTGGGGTTCAAGTCAGTTCATGCCACTAGATGAGAACATGGACTATCAAATGATGTCAACCCTCATGCCACCTGGACCCAGTGAAGCCCACTCTTCCTCAGGACCTCCTTCTCAGGCACCCCTCATGGATGATGGTGAGTGAGATGCAAATGAAGTAGGACTCTCCATAGTTTATGACTACATTTGTTTGTTTCTTCTAGCTTGGTGTAGTTCATGTTAATGTCAACAATTAAATTATCATGTCCTGTTTCCATTCAGTGGGCATGCAGAAAATTTGAATAGGCTTGTAAGACTTCAGGTTGACTTTGTGCTTAACATGTTCTGAGTTTTCTTAATTATCCAATGAGCTAGTTGTCATTTTTTCCCATATCCATAGTACATTAGCATAAATGCAGCCTGTTATTGCCTGTATGCAGAGCGATACTTCAGTCCAGTGGAAGATGGTGGAGTGAACAGTACGTCTGGGAGTGGGAGCTCGGGAGCAGGAAGTTCCCAGCCGCCTTCTGTCCCTCCACCTCCTTCACCTGCATCTTAACTTTCGTGACAAAGATGAAAGACTCCCTGCTGAACTCCAGTTAACCCCTGCATCTATATAGATATCAATGATTTGCATCCTCTCTCCACACATTGAGGAGAACAGTGTGATGACAGTGGCTCAGTGACTGCATATAAAACCGTGGCTCTCTGACCTGCCCTGAGGTTCCACCCTAGGCTCCACTTTTGTACAGATCTGGCATGGATACAATGAGTTAGATCTGAGTATTGTTCTGGTTTTCTGTTTCCTCTGGAATCTGTGAGTGAGGTTGGTCAGGTGTGTCTCTTTTGATGGTCTCTCTCTCTCTCTCTCACTCAAAAGGTTGTGTCTCTAATCCTGCCCCAGTTGATGCTGAAGCCTAAAAACTTCCAAAGCTCATGGGGCAGGTTTTTGTCATCGTCATTGTCATAGGAGCTTTTCTTAGTGCCTTCTGTGCTCTGAGATAGGAAAGATCTTCCGTTTCTTGTTCTGTCTGTTTTTAGGGATGGTTGCGAGCTTCCCAATTTTGTACCTGTAAACCGTGTGCCAAATCTCTTGTCATCAAGATATATCTGATATACCATTCAGTACAAGTTCTGTTTTGGCTCATCGAAGAAGCCATCCGATTCGCATCGTCTGTCATTTACCGTACTCACGTCCAGCATTGTCATTGAGAGTCTTTCGCATCAGCAATATTTCTCACTCCTCCAATCCACGTAGTCTTCCTCGTAGGTGCATTTACCATGCGAAACGAATCTAGTGAGGTGTCTCAAGTGAATCTGTCTTCGTATAGGGACATGTAGGAGAAAAAATAAAACATAAACATGAAGGAAGAAGCCATGGCAACACTGTGATTACGGAATGTGATGTAACTTATATTCAGAATGTGTACGCCATTTGTAGGGTCTAGGTGCTAATGCCACGTCATTGTGTGTTTATGACTGATCCTTATTTCGGAGAATGGGTGGAACTTCCAGGGTGGGCAGGGAATTCCCAGGCTGACCTCTGACATGATCTTGGGGATCATTATGCATGTGAAAAGTGCAAGGGAGCAACCGGTCTATGCAGCAACTCAACCCTGGTGTCCTTTTGAGAACCATAATGAGACTAAGACTCTCAAGAGGAGCCCTGCCAGAATTGTGTGTTGTTCTGCTGTTTTGTCTCTTGCAAGGGCATTTTTCCAAAGTGTGATATGTAATATTTGGTCGTAGGAAGGTACTCCATCTTTTTTTATATTAATTTTTGTCTCTTTTAAGTCTAGAGCATCTAGAGCATCTTTCTCTCTTTCCGTCACATGAACTAGTGCTTTCTTGAACACGTAGATGCCTTGTTGCTGCGCGCCTGTCTCCTGCCATTCACCTAGAATACTCAGGTCCTTCGGGTGCTTGCCAGTTCTCGCGCTCTCTCAATTTCTCTTTCTCTCTCTCTTTCTTCCTCTGTTTCTCCCTTTCTCCTATCCTCCCCCTTTTCTTTCTCTGCTTCCATTTAAGCAATATCTTCACTGTTATCATGCTTGGATTTCTGAATTTTCCTGTCGAATCAAATCAAAAAATGGGCACTGCAGACAAGAGAGATGGCAGGTTGCAGCACTTTCAGAATCCTCTTTTCTTTCTGTGAGAGGACACACACAAACGACATAAAGCTCAAATTGTAGTGTTTGTTGACTTAGAGACTTCTTCCATCCGAATGCCTTGATTTTTCTATGGATGTGAGGTGGTTGTAGCCTTAGCTAGCCAGCCATAGTTTTCTGACAACTGATACCTGCCACCATGACTATGCAAGAGCATTAACCCATAGTGCTCTGTATCCAGTACTTGTACAATTTTTTTCTTGTAAACTTGACATTTCCTTTCTTTGCAGTTCTGCAGAGGTTGCAACCTTTGCAACATTTCATGTCAGTTCACACTTGGAGAAAGTTGCCTTTGACTAACTGAAGCAGAAATGAACTATTTCAACGAAATACTGTCCAGAAGAATTTCTTCCAATCAGGACCGAAAAGTGTATGCCAGAGCCCCAATTCTTGGCTGGGGTTGTGTACAATATGACAGGTATGAGTGCAAAGTGGTGCATGAATGAGTCATTGCTATCTAGGTATGTTTTTTGTAATAGAGAAAGAGAGAAGAGGATGAAACAAGGTTAATATATTTGTATAGGCAGTTTTTTGTATTAAGTGATGCGTTTTTAACATGTAGTGATGTCAGATTTGATCCTCTCATCTCTCCCTCTTCCTGTTTTCTCAATAGAGGGGGAAAAAGATATTATGATCATTATGGATCTAGGGAAGCAGCAATAATATGGTATCTTCCATGATATTTTGTAGAGGTGCAACAATATATCATCAGTAATATCAGAATCAACTAATATACTTTATATTGGTGGATATCGATATCAGCGATATTTGGCAAGCTGATATGCAGATATCAGCATTGAAGCTTCAATGCATAGATTAATCCTTGGTCTTGTTTGAAATGTAATCCTGCAGAGAAATAATGACTTGACTTTGACTTGAGATGGTTCTTTTTGCCCTTTTTGAAAGATTTTCTGCATCTGCAGTTTTTCAACACCTCTGACAGCCCTGGTATTGGTTTTCAAAATTTTTTAATCCTGATAATCAGCATATCAGATGTATGCCAAATGTCAGTATTGTTACACCTCTAATATTATGATTATCCTAGGCATGTTTCCATGGTTCCTTGACAAGCACAGACTCAAGTGTGCATGCTGCTGGAAATCCTCAGTCCTTCACTGGGTGTTTGCTCTCTGGCAATTCAGAAAACAGGCTTTATCTTTTTGTTTCTTTTGCTTGTTTTCTGACTGTACAAAATAAAAACAGATGAATTTCTTTATCACAATCTTCTTCTGAGGAGATCTGACTTTATACGATATGACGGTCGCGAATAGCCACCCTGTGAGAGGGAACAACCATGTCTAGTCGTTGGTGCATCCATGGCTACCGGTTAAGTATTAATTACTTCAAGAATATTGTCTGGATTGAGTTTTATTTGTATGTCATGCCCACTAAGACTCGCAATGTATGATGGGCCAGATGTTGCATTTTTCATATCCTTTGCCCTGTTTGAAATTTTTCATTTTCGTCACATTTTTGTTCATTTTGCTCACTGTCTTTTGTTTTCTTTTCTGTTTTTGTTTCCCAGGTTCTCACCTTTTTTTTTCTTCCTTGTGTGTGTTTTTTTTTGTTGGTGCTATTGTATCACATTATGTGAGAGAGAGAATATTAATATAATTTTTTCGTGTCTCCTCTTGGGAGAATGCAGACTTGCGGTGGATCATTGTCAGCCTGGTCTGTCAGCTTTAAGGAAATGACAGAACACCAGAAGGTGGTCTTTTCTCTCTTTGTCCTTTTTTTTTATTAGTTGGTTGAGATGATTATTGAATTGGATTATGTGTTGGAGAATGAGGAAGAAAGGAAGAAAATATAGTATGCTGCTCCATACATCCCTCATGTCTCAATTTATTCCTCCATCAACACAATGTTTCATTCTGCATGCAAAAAATACCAGCAAAACCAATGTTAGCTATTTTAATGCGTTCTTAAACTGTTTAAGGCAAATGTGCCTGTCAATAGGGGGAATACTAAGTACCTTGAGTTTCATGAAAGTTCATCATTTGAGGTATTTCTACTTGAGTCAATGATGTTAAAAGAAGCCCAGGTATTCTTTACTTTCTTTTATGTAGTAACCACTGAATATGGAATTTCAGAGCAGAGTAGATAGTCTCTGTCCCAAAATGTAAGAATCATTCTGGAATTCCTTGGCTGTCGTCGAGAGGTTCCAATTTTATGAAGATCAGTTAAGAGCATCACCTGAGCTTTGAAAAGTAAGAAACACTTGAAATTCGTAGATTCAAAACTGACGACGCCACGTAGGAGCTTTCACGGGGCACTCAGGTTTTTGTGTTTAACGAATGAGCTATCAGAATTGTTTTCCCGTCTGGGCGAGGAGTTTCTTCGAGTAGATATTGAATTCAACTTTCTCCGCCTTGGGAGGTACAAGTACCTAAAAGGTACTTGTTGACGCAGAGACTTTCACGTTTCTGCTTCCCGCTTTCACCCCAATCGCATTCATTTCCACGTGTTTTCATGTTCTGATGCAGCTGGACTGATCCCCGCGGACTAATTACATCTGACTAATTACGAGAGTGTGACGTGACATTGAAGACTAAATGGAATCGTAAGTGCGTGAACCGTGGCTTTTCGTGGCTTCGCCAGACGGCGTACCCGTGACGAAAGTGGCGACCGGAAGAGCGCGATTTTACACGGTGTGCCATTCCAAAAGCGTTCCTGCAGAATGGCACGTGCCATTAGACTGCGGGGTAACACGGGATGCTTCGGTGAATCTGCGATGCGCATGTACAGGGTATTAGATTCCTGCGTCTCCTTCCGCCTCATTTTACGCGATGTTAAAATTCCATTACTCCCCTGAAAGAAATAGCGTGGCATGTCACCATCACTTGATCCTTTGCCTTTAGGTGACGTACATGACAAACACGAGGCAAATCACCCCGTCACACTTTTTGGCGCATGTTATAGCATGCAACATAGAAGCAAATCCCGGACCATCCGGATCTCGGAGTGCAATTCATCATGCAACCCCGCAAAGCGTTTCGTCTGCTCGGCTGACATTATGCGCATCCGAGCGGTCCAGAGCACCCTCCAACCTCTCGTTTCGAGATTTTAATGGCTGACCTGCACCGTCAAAAACTCGGGCGGTAAAAAGAACCAGTCAAAGCGGAAAATGTATGTAAATTCGTTATCAACGCTTCATAATGCTTTTCACTTTTGTGAATGAAAAAAATGGGAGCTCCGAATCCCCCACGTCTTCATGCTCTTTCCCCTCCATCATCACGGCCTAACACAAACACCGACGAGCCCAGGAGCCTACAATCGCTTGCACACTGAGGAACATCCACCAACGCAACCAAGCAGACGCCCGACGAGGCATCGCTGCCCGGAGAGAGTCCTCTGCGGCACGGGCATCCCAGAGAGTCCTCCGCGGCACGAGCATCCCGGTCGCTTCATCGTTGCCCGTGTGTGCTGGCTTCCGGAAGGCAATATTCCCATTGATTTCTTTGCACTGGGAAGATATGAACCAAGTTTTATATCATCGTCCTTTCAACTTTGCTCGAAGCAGAGATGCTGCCCCAAACGACACGAACTTCTCATTCATATTTCTGATATTCAACCTGGAAATAGAAATGGCTATCCTAATTGTGCAAATTGTTAGAGTATGCAATCCGAGTGCTGGGTTCTTGCATTTGAAAGAGCCGCGAAACTTTTGAAAGGCAAAATATGGAAAAGTCCATCTTCTTTACATTCCGATTTAGTGATTTTCACTTGACTTCGACAACGGTGCATGGTGAGGGTGATATAGAGGATCGACGCAGAAACTAGGAGTTCCATTCTTAAGTGCAGATGTGATGATAATGGCGACAACGATGATGATTAATTTCCTACTGAAGAGAGGAAAATCAATATGAACCCTCGTAAATTCACAATACATTCAAATGATCATTTAATGTCGTAGTGAAAAACTAGACTTTCGCGTCACCCGTTACTGTATTCCTTAATAATATAAATAATTATTTAAATTAAGTAATTATAATAATAAGCAGGTGAGGTTTTGGGCATCGTTCCCACGCCGAACTCACATAGGCTAGATTAGGCCTCTCTAACGTGGACCTGGGATTGTCCATCGAAGTCCGATCCAGTGTTTCTACATGGTTGAGCCAACGGGAAATCGAAAACTTAGAGCCTTATTTTATTTAAATAGACTGCAAGGAAGGTCTCCTGTTGACAACGTGGCTTTGCTCGCGGGTCATCGTTTCCAATACATAGTTTGATTCTATGAAAATGCCTAAATATTCGGAGAGAAAGGTGTCGCTTGTCACCCGGGGCACCAGCGCCCTCGCCTCCTCTCTGAATGCCTCCTCTCACCCCACGCATTGGTGTCTTAAGTGAAAAATTGTCTAACCGAAGTGGATAACACTGTAGATCGACCGAATCGCAATCCAGCGATGATGCTGACGTCATCTAAGATGGCGGCATCATCGCCTCGCAATTCCTCTGTCAACCCTCGTAACCTTGACGTTTACCTTGGATTTGCTTGTGCAAATTATGAAAGCATGATCGACGCCTGCATCAATCAGCCGAGGTCGCCTTCGCCGGAGCAAAGGTCAAATTCAAGGCCTATAGGCGTTCTTTCAACGCGGTCACTCCTCGGCATGTTGAGCAATCCACTCCGGAGTCCCCCGCCGCGTTTTTCTGCATGTTTATCAATGACTTGACTCCACGGACGCACCCATTCACCGACAGCCGAGCGTGGAAGTCGAATGACACGAAAAGAAAAGGAAAAAAAAAAAAACCTTTTTATTTCAAAACTCAGTCGCGATCGATGCAGCCCGTCTCCGTGTCGCCTTCAAGCGAACGAGCCGGTCTCGAAGCTCGGCGAGGTTAGGCCTTTGGTTGGGCCAGCTCCAATGCCGATGTCTGAAGGCAAAACTTACGGGGAAAAATTAGAGTGAATGTGTGAACCCGAAAAATCGGATTATATTTCAGTCCCATTCGAGGAACTGGCGGAATAAAACAGCGGTAAAGAACTGGAAATCATTGTCCCTCCTTTAATGTTATGCATTTGCTAGAGATGTGTCGTTAAACGCGCTTAATAGTCGCAGTAGGTAACAAACTAACCATTGACGGACTCAGACAGTACTAAATATGGCCTCTATCGTTTTTAGGGTTAGGCCTATATGAATTAATGCGCTCACTTTTCATTCAGCAATCAATCGGCAACGGCCGATGGCTAGGAGATGAAAATCAGCCATCGGTACGGCTTCACTTCTTTATCTCATCGGCCTGCAGAAATGATCGCTTTTTTCATCCGGTTCGAAGAATTTCGCACTCTGCGGTTGGATTCTTGCGAATGACGGTTTTCAATTGCGGGATCATTTTTTTGGTCTCTGAAAGTTTTCATTCTTTGATTGTTCCGCGGAAATGTGAAGAGACCTCGGAAGACGGACCAGAAAAAGGCAGAACTGCGTTCTCTTCATACTCGCCTCCAAAAGTTCCTTCGCGAAGCGTAAAAAATTATGTCGATGGGGAACGAAGCAAAACGAGATGGTGGCTATTCCACAGATGGCCTTGGCAGGGTCGTGGCTATGCCACCGTTGGCCTTGGCGGAGAACGCGCGATGCGAAGCATCACGCGTTCTTTACAGTGTTGTTTACAGTTCTTTACAGTGTTGCACCCGATGCAGTGTTGCACCCGATGCAGTGTTGCACCCGATGCAGTGTTGCTCCCGATGCAGTGTTGCTCCCGATGCAGCGGCGGGAGTCGAGTCGTTTGGATGGAAACGCAGAGTCTAGATGGCGCCACGCATTTGCCAAGAAGGCGTCGTACATCCCACCACTCCGTTCGGCTGGTTGCGATTGTAAGCTGGTAACCTGGCTCTAGCTCCGACTGATTTCGATCCCCGAAAGCTGATGGGAGGGTGATGTCGAGAGTTGACCGAAGATTCCGGCGTCTCTGCGCTGTTCAACTTCGATCACATATCGAAGGGCCGTTTATACTTCCTCATAATTTTCGCGTAACTTTTTGGAGCTTTCCTCAATTTCCTCGCAAAATTTCCCGTCGGTAGTTGCCACCGGTGGCACGATAGGTGGCATTTTGAAGGGAACATGCAATCGAGACATTAGGAAATGGCTGGAGCTGGACACCTCTCCTCCTCCCCCTTGGACACCCCCCCCCCCCTTGACACCTCCCCTCCCCCTTGGACACCTCCCCTCCCCCTTGACACCTCCTCATTCATTTCAGCTGAGAATTTTCAGATTGGAGAAACGGGGTGCCCGTGAATGATAAATGAATATATTAAATCATCTCCGAAAGATCGATCGGCAGCGAAGAACCGAGTAAGAATCGTGTGGGATCGCGCTCCCGAGCCGAGAAGACTTCGTCGCTTTTAGGCGAGTCAAGGCATTCTCAGGTTTTTCTAAATTCATTTTGTGGCCTCGTCAGTGCGAGATTTAAAAAAATAATTTATCATATCTGTCGGTTTTCTCAATTACGAAACGATGAATCGTTTCCCTCATCGAGGGAATCCGCACGTGGAATTCGTGCCAAAAGAAAAAAAAAATCGTCCTGCAAACTCGATGAACCGAAACGGCCGTTTCTTCGCCTTTCCACGTGGAAAAGCCGGAAAAGAAAGGTAAAGTTTCATTTCTGACCCAAGTTTTTCGAAAAATTTTTCCCCCGGGAAGGAAAAATCAGAGCAAAACGCGACTCGACCGAGCAGATGTCATTTCCTCTCACTCGTCGTGCCGGCAATCACAGCTATAATCGCGTTGGAACGGGTGAGAGGAAAAGGCGGCTTTTCATCTCTTAATGACGTTCCATCTCGTCGAAGTCGCCGGCGTAAAAGGTGACGGCCTGCCCCCGGCGTCGTCGCCCCGCTGATGAGGCTATCAGGAAATTTGAAATTTCGCGGAAGGGTAAATGAAAAATAACTAAGTTATTTAACGTATTGGTAAATATTATTAACGCGACATGAATACGAGCATACTATTTTTTTTAATTTATAATTCTAGAAAGTAAAATAAAAATAAAATGCGAAAGGCTGGTCGACGTGGAACGAAACTTGCAAAGCCAGGACGAAAACGACAGTTCCCATCATGGAATCCTTACGCGAACAAAGCGACGAAGTCCAAACCGAACGTGATGACAAGTCACGATGACCAAAGCGGAGGTCCTTGGCCTTGGCGTTCCTCCTCGATTCTCTCGGTCCTTTTTTTTTCCCGCTGGAGACGGACCGAAGGATGCTGCCGTTCGCTTCCTCATGGCCGTCCGTTTACGGTTTCGTGTCGTATAATTCGTGAGAAAACTCGAAGCCTGAACACGCATCTCAGATTGTGGATGGGGAAAGGGAAAGCGCCAAGCGTGATCTGTACGAGGAAGTGGTGAGGGTTGAGAAGGAGAAGGAGGGAAGAAGGAGGAAGGAATGATAGATTCGTGCCCTAGTTCCTAAGACCTGCAACAGATGGCGCTTGCGGGATGATTTTCTCAACCGACTTCGGACCTTACCTCTTTCCGATGCTTATTCCTTCCCCATCGCTTATGACGCGTACATCCCGGGAATGGAGATCTCCCCACACGCATTCTTCCGAATCTCGCTACCCTCGATGGAGGTACATGGGATTTCAGCCCAGAGAACACGTGAGTTTTGCAAGGCGAGGGCAAGGGTCAAACCGCGAGCTCTGGAGCGTTCCTTCTCGGTCCCCCTCGAGACTAATTCGTCTCTCCTGAAGAAAAGAAAGCCCGGAAGACTCTGTCGAAAGGCCCGGTTTCGAGATGCGATTGTAATCGGTTAGGACTCGTTGAAGCCGAGGCGAATCGCCGTATGCCTCTTGCCCCCGATCTCTGACCGATCAGAATCGGTCGTAGATGCAATTGAGCCGCGACGAAGCCCGCGAGCCGCGACGAAGCCCGCGAGCCGCGACGAAGCCCGCGAGCCGCGACGAAGCCCGCGAGCCGCGACGAAGCGATTCGCGAACTGCCGCTTCCGATTGCGTCTCGACCGCTTCTCGCGGCTTCCGTGTCATTCTGCCGCCGATTTCGCCGATTTTTCCCCTAATGCGAGACGACAGCCGTTCGACGCCTTCGTCGCCTCCGTTCCGCTTCTCTCGCGCGATCCGAAAAGCGAATTTCCCGCATCTGATCCATCCCTGCATCAAATTTCTTATTTTATAAACGAGATTCATTATTTATCCTTTTTTATTTGACCCTTATATGCGTCACGTTCCAAAGTAATTTCGCTTTTTTATTCTAATAATGTTTAAAAAGTTGACAATCACACTGTATGGACTTGAATGCATCCGCTCCATGTATTTTTTTTCAACACTGTTGTTTTTAATAAATAAGAAAAATGTCTTGGATAAATCTCCGTCCGTCCAAGGAGCTGAAAATCAGACGCAGCCAAGTCTGCCAGGTCTATGTCGAGTCTATGTCAAGTCTACCGGAATGAACCCGAACCGATTTCGTCCATCTCCGCATGGCCCAAATCTGGTCCTGCGTTTTCCCGTTGCAACGGGACATTATTTTTTTTTGCAATCTTATCTGGAGCGGAATGGTTTCAAATGCATCCTTACGTAAATGAATATTTTTAATATTCCGTGTCGAAGAAAGCATCGTGGCAATACCTTTTAAGCATAGTGCCAGAGTCTGCTTGCAATAAAAAGATTAAGAAACGCATTTCGCCAGAGCGCTTCATCGTGTTTATCTTCACTTCTAATCGTGTGCTTTTACATTATGCAATTCTTTTTACTCTAATTTCGTATTATACTCTCGAATTTCCCTGATTCGGTCAGGAAAAGTTTCTGTCAGCATTCGAAAAAATTCCCGGAGTGATTCTGAATTCGCTCAAGTGTGAATCGTGAATAACGAATCTGTCAGGCGGCAATATTGCTTCTGTCAGGCGGAACCCATCCACGGTCACGCGGCAATATTGCTTCCGATCACTGCTTTTTATGACTATTAGCAGAAATTTCCCTGAAATTTCAGCGCTCGATCGCATCTTTCTCCTTCCGTGACGTCATTCACTCCCATATGACGTCACGGAAATTTTTATGAGCTAATCGACTCGAGCGCCTCTTCAGTTTTTAAAACGTTTAACTCGTGATACAAGGATCGGATCACAGGTGTCTCTGCTTTCAATTTGCATGTTGTACCTCCCTTGGAGGAAGGGGGATGGCAGGGGGGATGGCAGGGGGGACGGCATGGAGATGGCAGGGGGGACGGCATGGAGATGGCAGGGGGGACGGCACGCAACGGCCCCGTTCTTTCGGCCTCCCCGACGGAAAACGCGATGGTAATTGACCCGAGGGAGAAGGGCCACGGAGTCCATGGTTTTCTCTCGCTGAAGTAGGACGGAAAAAATGGAACCGATAATTAGCTATTATCTGTTGGAGGGTATGGATAGGATCGATGCTCCACTTGCAAATGAGACGTTTTACTTTCCTTCCTGATTGGTTGGCTCTGGGCCAGAGATGATTCCGCTCCGGAAATGCAAAAAAAATTATTTTGCAAGTACTATTGAGATGCCTGAAATTCTAATTTTACTGAAACTTTTTCTTTTTTTGTTTCCGCGGGTATCATTTATTTTCTGGTCACATTTATTTCATTGCAGAATTATTCTGTTCCCTCTTTCAAGGCTAACCGCTTTCAAACCCTTTGAATCGCGAGCTAAAATGAGATTGTACCATGAAACAAACAAAATTTCGAAATACTTTTTGGCCCGCTGACAGAGTCGAATCTTCATATATTGCAAAATGCAAAAAAAAAGCCGAAAAAATTTTTTGGGGAATATTTTTTGCCGGCTCAGAATTTAAACCCTTCATTCGAATAAAGAAAACTGAGCTTGCAGTGTTTCTTCCACGCTCGAAGACATTTCTGACTTTTGATTTTAAAAGAGCCTCAAATGACTTAGGCAGTAGACCGAAGCGACTTCGATTGGAAGTTTCTTGTCGGGCTGATTTTGGGACTTTAAAACATACATCGCCAATGGATCCTCGAGAAGTAAGCCTTAAAGAAACTGGGAAAGCCCGGGGCAGTGATGAACCTCCTTTCGAAGACTGGAGGTTGGTGGATGGGAGCACGCGACGTGCAGCACTGCCAGACGTGGCGGTGCGGGAGTTGACCTGGCAACCCTGTCTCCGCCGCCATGGACTGCTGCTCTCCCCATTCGTCGACAATGGATCCTTCTGCTACGTATGTTGGAAGGGAACTGGGGGCTCTTGAGGGACGTGACACCCCGATACAGGCCAGGCGCTGTGCATGCGCCTTCGGGTCGGGCTTCGAGGAAGCTGACGGCTGCTCGTGCCTCTCCTGCTGTGTGAGCTAATTCCAAAGTCAAATATTGCGATTAACAGTCAGTTTTGGCAAGAATTTAGCCGAAAACAAATTTAGCTGGTGACTTTCCAATTGCTATCTGCACATCAGTTTTCGCAGTGATCGTTTCGAACTAAAAAAAAAAAAAAAAAGATTGTGAGCCAATTTGGCACTTGTCGTTGTCCAATGGTATACATTTTTGGACATGCAAAGTGTGAAACTCACGGATAAACACAGACAGAACGGGACTCTAATGCGATTTTCCTTTCTGCAGTCTCAGCACACCCCAGCAAAAAGTTCAGGCTGGAAATATTACCGGTTTTAACCAGTTTGTGATTTTTCCGGCAGGTGGATTACATGCAGGAAACGTAACTGGTTCCAATCGGGAATTAGAAGGTTGGCATTTTCCTACAGGAAAAGCAGAAATCCAGCAGAATACAACGTCGGATCCAACTGGATCCTGTTGGTTATTTCCAGCTGGAAATGGCATACCAATTTACGACTAGTTCTGGTTGGAAATGTTGCAGTTCCTGCTGGAAGTGGCACATATTTACTGATGGAAAGCTTGCTGTTTCTAGCTGGAACAGCATTCTTTGCATTTCTCCCCGCTTCATACCAGTTTTCAACGTTACTTACAGGGAATTGCGGCAGTCACCAGATAAAATTCCGAGGAAATCCAGAACTTGAATTTTCTCCAGATACTGCGAGCTATGATTTCCCGATTGGAACCGATAATTAGCTATTATCTGTCTCCTCCACTCCCATCTCCTTCGATCATGAAGCAGGCAGGAACAGCACATGGGGAATCCCGGTTGCCTCTTCGACCCTCACTCGAGAATATAATTAATAGGATATTGGCAGCGAATGCTAGTTTTCTCAGAGTGATAAGTTTCACGTTATAAAATTCTTCCACCAGACACCTCAAATTTCTGGACTCGATATTATTCTCCCTGACACATAAAAATTGTGCGCAAAATGGATAGTATTGATAAAATCCTAACATGTATTCGACGGTGAACGATGAACCCAAAAGTGACCAAAAAAAAAAGCAAAAAAAAATAGAAGCTCTGGCCCAGCCCTCGGCAATCGAATGGCCGGATTCCCATATACCATTTATGGTATGGCTTGCCATTTGCCAATAACCGTATTGTGGTATGTTCGATGTCAGTCAATTTATGAGATACTTATCTTGCACGATCCGACAGATGGTATCGCATGCGGGAGCCAGACTGTGCCGTTTCGACATTCTGATGCCCGGGTCGAGCCGCTCTGATGCCTGAGCGGAATCTCCATTTCCACCTCCAATTGAGAGGAAGAGATGGAGGCAGATGGAGGCAGACGAAAGTGGAAGAATATTCTCATCCTCGAATTTCGTCTATTTGATCACTTGGGATTTCGGGCCAGCGAAAGGTCAAGGAGTTATATTTTCTCTTTTGACCCTTGCCCTCGTCCTCAAAATTTCAATCAATTTCTTTGACGATACCGCCGACTTGACGGCTGACAAAAGGAGCTTTCAGACCCGATGGTCAATGCCGCGGGTTCAATGCGCCTCGTGTGAAGAACCTCAAGGACAGAACCATTTTTTTTTTTAAATAAAATTCATTCGGATTTCCAAGGGAAGAAATGGGTCGAGCCCTCCGGTACTTTTTCCGTAAGATGTTCCTGGATTTGAAAGACAGGCGCGACCGAAAGGATACGAGGAAAAAAAAAAAACTTAATCCCTTATAAATCAAAGATCAACGGAAGAACTAGCGTATGAAAGGAGCCCTTTTTTTTTTTTTTTTTTACTTTCACTCGTTCGCAAGACTCCGTGAGCCCTTTGTAACATTTTCACTCGTCGGGCAGGGATCATTTTGGCATGCGGTTCTGAAAAAAAAATAATCGAACGAAACCGGTTGATTTACGGATCGAGTACGATCTGGAGCTCTAGAACCACTAGGTGCACTGCTAGGCAACCAGATGGGAGTCACTAGGTCCAGATATCAGGCAGCTTAAGACGATGTAGTCACTGGCGGTGTCGCAAGGGCGGAGATCCGTTCGGTTGCGAGGAGAACAAAACCGGGTATTCTTTTCTTGGTTTCGTAAGTGTAAGGGAACCCTTTTGCCTGAAATAATCCTGAGAGCCGGATAAAAGGTTTCACATGCAGACGCCGGGACTGCAACATTTTTCTCATAGTCCATTACGGTGGTGTGGGGGGGGGGGGGGGGCAAGGGACTTAAATACTCTC
>CAJPEV010000802.1:72579-92977 GCA_905338385.1 Darwinula stevensoni | reverse complement strand
CCCCCCCCACTCTTCCAAGCAAGCGGCTTCTTTTATTCCCTCACTTGAAAAAAAAAATCTGTTTTGGATGCTTCTCTGGCTCGCAAATCTAATTTACATTGGACTTGCAAGGCCGTACCATTGCGGGGGGCCGGGAATAATTTGGGCCAAATTTCCACAGCTTTTCTCAGTCCGTAACAGGATTCCAGTGTTATTTCCAAGTATTATGGAAAGTATATGCTTGCGTGAAGCTCTTGCCGTGACAGTTCCGGTTAAGCTTTTTTCATTCGGGCATACCTTTATCACACACGGTATGAGCATTAAATAATAATAAAAGGGGAGCGCTCTTCCAAGCTTCTTTCTCGAGAAGATACAGTCGTTCTTTCCTCGAAAACCCGTACCGCGTTCGCAGCTAGTTTTACATCCGCTTTCCGTTTTATACATATATATATATATATATATATATATATATTTAAATATTTATCTTATCGCCTTCACGGACTTGTCTCTTTGAAGTTGAAGGTCAAGGCACGGCCCGATTGCAGACGCCGGTCGGACCCGGGATCCCGCCGCCGGTGTTCATCGAGAGGAGCCACGTTCTGAGCGACCGGTGCATCGAGTGCATCTGCCGCGGGAGCAGCAACTGCGACGCCTCGATCGGATGCACCTGGAGTGGCGGCCGGCAGTACTGTGGCCCCTTCCACATCTCGGAGGCGTATTGGATCGACGCGGGGAGGGCGGTGGTGGAGGGGGGGAATCCGCACGCGCCTGATGGTGAGACGCGCGCGTGGCTGACATCCTTTTTTTTGCTGTCTGAGTTGGGTGATGGGGCATGACTGGGTGTCCTTGCGTTGTAGCGTTCCGGACTTGTGCGACGGATTATCGGTGTGCTGCCAGTACCATGAGGCTTTACGTGGACAAGTTTCAGAAGGTTAGCGACATTTCCGGGACAGTTCTCTCTCTGCTCTCGGCCGCAGTTCTTAGAATATGCCTGCCTAAAATGGTAAATCTTGTAGAAATATTAACATTAATTTATCGAAGTTATTGGAGGATGGGTTGTTCCAAGTACAGTATTTCATAAATGAGATAAATTTGGGCGACGTAGAAAAGTTACATCCCTCAATACAGTTCTTTCCAGATAGGGAAAAACCAATGCACTAATGGTACGAGTTTTTTTTTCACTTCCTGTCCTTGGCCAAATCAAGTCAGGTTTTCATTTGTCCATAAAATAAATGCTTACTTATTAGTTAAGTTCCACTTGTTTCTTGCAAGCGTGCTATGCACGTGCAACAGTCTATGCGTACACGCTTCCTTACTGCATGAGCAACCCATGTAGGGAGAGTTTCAATGCTAACACGAGCCCCTTTTGTGGCTTGCGTTAGCATGAAAAAACGCTGATTGCATAAATATGTCACATGGTAATGAGACACTATGCCGTTGGTCGAGCATGCCGATACGTTGGGGATGGCCAAGAAAGGATATACGCGGAGTCTGCTGTTGGAGCTGCAAAGACGTTAAGAAATTGAATCATGAATTTTTTTTTCGTTATAGGCGTAATTTCAATTATTTGAGCAGTATCATGAATCCAAATGAAATCCTTAGAATTTTGTAACTTTTCGATCAAATCTAGCTTAAAATCTGCTACCGTGAATTACATCGGTGCTCCAATATCTGTTGGGCAATGTGCATGACGGAGGATCAGATCCGGGCATGTGCTCGGATGAGGAAAAAAAGAAACACGACTCAATAAGCACGCAAGTGTTTGGACAGTCAATCGGAATCCTTCAAAATTTGACCGAAGTTGAACTGGTGACGCTCCTTGGCTGATGAAACTTGAATCGAATCGCTGATTATCAGAGATGATTCAGGCTTTAAATCGCATCTCACATTCGGGTTGAGCAATTTTGCAGATCGACTTGAATTTATGGACTCTCGAATACAAAGGAGTCGAATCGCCCCGACAGGACTGCAACGGCGACGGCGCGATCGACTGCCTGGACTTCGCCCTCCTCCACAGCCAGGGAGGCTACGGCTGCCAGGTCGCGGACCCCGGCGCCAATCGCCTGTACGCGGAGGTTCGGAGCTGCATGAGCGGGCCGGGGTTCCCTCCCATCGGCGTCCGGCCCGATCGACCCGCGAAATAGGATGCCTTTCTACCTCCCGGGCAATTCCCTCAAATTTGGCTGTATTTATTCGGAGTTGGAAAGGCAGGGCAGCGAAGGGTGGATCGCGGGCGAGGAGCTGATGGGCTTCACTGCAAAGTTTTCCCAGGAAGAAAAAACCTTGATTTCGATTTATTTGAAGCTGAATTAAGCATGCAATACATGGGCATTTTATTCGTTTATGTAAATATTTTTGGTTTTTGTAAGTAAAATGATGTAATTCTCATCTGTCTACTTATTCTTCACTGTTGACTTCTTACGCTCACGAGGACTTTCCATATCAAGGGAAAAGACTGGGAAGTACGACCGGACGAAGCCAGATGGAGCCGGATGGAGCCGGATGGAGCCAGAGGCTTAATGTGTTTCCAGGGCAGACACCCAGCCACTTTCATGTCGACCAGACGGAAAACATGCACTTGAAATTATAATAGTAGATTATTATATGAAAATATAATAATATATATATAAAACCAGTCAAGACAAGTTCATGTCGACATCATGAAGAACAGGAAGTGAAATAGGGCTCGAATGTGATACCCAGGAGTCCGGGCAAACGAAGAACTGCGAACTGCATTGTTTGATTTACAGATGTGATGTTCGTTTTGAGTGTCGACATTGAACAAAGGCCGGTGTCGACATTGAACAAAGGACGGTGTCGACATTGAACAAAGGACGGTGTCGACCTCAGTCAGGGACCGGCCCCGTGGGACTGCCTCGACTCGCCTTGACTCGAATTGCCTCGACTCGCCTCCTTTTGGCTCCTTGAGGAAAATGCCGTTTCAAACGGAACAAGCGTCTTTTCACGGTTTCAGCACACACTTGGAATGGAGGCGTTTTTTTTATTCAAGTTAATAATAAATTCATCTCAAATTTTCGACTAAATAAATTCATCTCATATTTTCGACTAAATAAATTCAGGATGCAAATTGACTAATTAATTGCCGCCAGACGCTGCTAATCGACAGACGAACGAGGAAAGGCTTTTACATCTCGATGGAAACTGGGAATGAGAGTCGTCGAACCCGACATGTTCAACGTGTTCAACGTGTTCAACAGGCATCCCCCGAGGCATTTCGCTCTGCAATCGCAAAAAAAGAAAATCCTCGCCGGAGGAGGATTCGCAAGTCAGCTGAAAACATTTTCATTCCCTCTTTCATTTCCAGGCAAAAATCGAATCTTATGTCAAATCTAAAATAGCTGTCGATAATCGCGTCTTTTTTGGCACAGCTGCATTGAGCTATTATTTTGGTTGCAAATTTTCAGCCATGAAATGAACTCGAGAAGTTACGTTTCGTGAGTCGACCCAATTTTATTTAGCCTGATGCAGCCTGATGCAACTTGATGCAGTTTGATGCAGCTTGATGCAGTTTGATGCAGCTTGATCAACCGTCAAAACTCAGCTGTTGCCCAAGAAACAACAAGCAACGAGCTGCAGCAGCTGCATGCAGGTGTAGCAAGTTTTACACCTGGAAACCACTTCAAATTGTGTTTATTAGCGAAGTACACTAATTAATATTCTGCTTCCCCAATCGCAATGAACCCAATTGATTGGATAATCTCGACCTTTCATTTGAAGCCACCGGCGGTGGCGCTGTCTCATCAGGATCGGTGATGAATTAAGCATGCGTGAGCATGAGCTGAGCAACGGGGTCTGAGTGATGTGAGAGTATTTGGGCCAAGTGTAAAAAAAAAAAAAAAAAATTATTCATGCAATTTTAGTTGGTGAAAAATTTTCCCAATTAATTTTTTTTTTTTCTTGCGGGTTTTCTCTCCGATGATTGAACTCGCTTGGATGAAAACCAGCTTCATTCATTCAGATAGTGCCGAGTCGCTTGGGATCGAGAACCGCTGCTTCGAGCGGCTTGGGATGATCGGTGAACGTGGCCAAAATTGTGCTGAGAACTGTGCTGAGAACTGTGCTGAGAACGATCCTTGCCAGAGAAGCATCATGAAAAAAAAAAGAAAGAGGATTCCTTGGATTGGACATTTAAAGGAAACCACGTGAAGACTGAGAGGGGAGATGACTGCGGAGACTTGTGGCGAGACTTGTGGCTAGACTTGTGGCAAGGGACTCGACGAAAACGTTCACGGTGTCGAGGACCATGACCATGACCGACCCGGGAACTCTCACCGAACTCGATCGATTCCGTGGCTGAGAATTCTTCGGCTTCCTTGTCCTTCATGAATGTCCTTCGTGAATGTCCTTCATGAATGAAAGGTCTTCGGACCGGCTCGGGGGAAACTCGCTTTCGTCGAGCACGGCCGAAACGGCAACGGCTCCGTCCTCCGCGATCTGATCGGGAAAGTTCGAAGCGCGACGATGCAAAAAAAAAAAAAACGCCCTCAGAGTTATTCAAAACCTTAGCAGCCTCCCTTATTTTATTCTTATTTTTATTTTTTTGCAAAACGATGAGAGCAGCAGAACATCTGGTTGTACCACTGGAGAGCTGATTCGATTCCATTCAGAAACCCACACATAACTTACAGCTACCAAATAAAATTATTTTATGCCCATTGGCTCCATCATTTTCGGGTCTGGGAAACGTAGTGTCCACTCTGACGATATTTCAATAAGGAATTGAAGTCGAAGCCTTCTAGATCACCCTCCACCAGAATAATCGCTGCTGGCATCTCATCTCCAAACCCAGCTCATCTCTAAACCCAGCTCATCTCTAAACCCAGCTTATCTCCAAACCCAGCTCATCTCCAAACCCAGCTCATCTCCAAACCCAGCTCATCTCTAAACCCAGTTCATCTCTAAACCCAGTTCATCTCCAAACGCAGCTCATCTCTAAACCCAGTTCATCTACAAACCCAGTTCATCTCTAAACCCAGTTCATCTCTAAACCCAGTTCATCTCTAAACCCAGTTCATCTCCAAACCCAGCTCATCTCTAAACCCAGCTCATGATAGTGTTCATTCCTAGCAGACCTTGCTTCCATGAAATGACTCAGTGGGCCAGTGGATTAATATTTGGAGTTGCCACCGCCGACATGAAGGCAGCTTCGAGGAATAAATCATTTTGGCCGGTGGCTCAAAGGTTCTATGAAGAATCCGGCTTCATCTTCGATAAACTCGAGTGCGGTTAATTATGAGACACACTGCGTTTCTACGTGTCACTGGTCTTTGCCGCTTTCGTCTGTTTACTTTCGATGCGAGACTTCCCGTAATTATTTGAAAGTTTGGATATTAGGGGGAAATGGGGAGGGGCACCGCCGAGTGGCGTCTGAGGAAAGGATGGGAATTTATTTCCGGGGTAGACAAGGGCGGGAGATGGAGGAAAGGCTTCGAGGATGAGTTTTCTGAAGGAATTCCGGATCTTAATGGCCATCCGGATTCTTAGCGGCCATCCGGTTCTCGATGACCGGATTTCGACAGGAAGAAGGAACACGGGAAACGGGCACGAAAACCGTTCGGAAACGGGTTTAAACTGTTTTTCCTCTTTAGATATCGCAGCGCGCATCGATCCTCGGGCTCCGCGCGAGACGGGAAGGAAAAAAAAAAAATAGGAGGAATCGGTCACCCGAGAAGGAGCAATACCTGCGAGGAAGCGAGGAGGATGTAGAATGGACCGAGGATGCAGAATGGAGGGAGGGGGAAGGCCTTGAACGGGACGCCAAGGCCATCGACTTCCACCTGCCTCCTCCTCCGGACGCGACTGACCTGTCAGTCTCTCCTCTGCCTCGCGCGGGGATTCTCGTTCTCGCTCTCGCTCGTCCCGGCTTTTAAAATGTGGCGATTGATGTTCATGTCGATTCTCTTCGGCGGCAGCGGCGAAGGTGAGATTCCTTTCGTCTCCTTCCCTGATGAAGCCCCCCCCCCCCGCCCCCCCTCAAGGCCAGAGGGACGAATGACCCCACACGGTGACGAAGTGCGCCGTTAGCTCCCTAGTTTTTTTTTTAGTTTTTTTTTTTTTTTTCTCCCCTGTAAGACGCACGTCTCGGGTCGGCGAGCGACTTCGAGTCGCTCCCGCTCGCATTCCGACATTCCCGGATTCATTTCCGAATAGGAAATTTCCAAGGAAGTCCTGCACCATCAAATGACTTTTGTTAACGTGCCAGGTCCATGCGAGAACGGGCTTCGTTCATTTCTCCCTCTGACATTTTAATTTTTCACGTTCCTCTTCGCATACGAAACGAGCCAAAACACATTATCATTATTTATATGTATAAATAATGACAATAAGTTATTTGTTACTTAATGTTATTTGATGCCTGAGAAATGTTGTCTCCCCTCAGGTCAAGGCCAGGCCGGCCTCCAGACCCCGATCGGACCCGGCAACCCCGGCGACCCCCCCGCCCCCTCGCCCCCCTTCCCCCCCGCCCTCGACGAGCAATGCACCGGCTGCATCTGCAAGGCCAGCAGCAACTGCAACGCGACCCTCGGCTGCCGACGCGACGGCGGCCTCAAGCTCTGCGGCCCATTCGGCATCTCCCGGCCGTATTGGGTCGACTCGGAGGTCGCGGAGGATGTCGGCAATCCGTTCTCGCAGTACGGTGAGTCGCGGGATGTCGTGTGATGTCGTGTGATGTCGCGGGATGTCATAGCGGGGGGATGTGACCGGTCTTTTTTTTTTTTTGCAGGGTTCGAGGATTGCGCGAAGGATCTGTTCTGCGCCACCGAGACCATCAAGTATTACATGCGGAAGTTCCATGCGGTGAGTGGCGTCGTCCGTTCTGAATGAGAGATTGCATGGGCCGGAAGGCTTCGATTCGAGACGCCGAGGCGATCGACCTTAAATTATGTTGCCTGTTTCGCGTTTTAGCGTCGGCGTGTGTAGATCCAGGGCTCGAATTGGAACTTGGATTTGCACGTGTTTGCACGTTTTAAGGTGGAATTGGCACGATCTGCAGGATTGCGATGGGAACGGGGTGGTGAACTGCTTGGACTACGCCCTGATCCATAGCCAGGGGGGCTACGAGTGCCGGGTCCAAAGTCCCCAGCGGGATCATTTGTACAGGGGGGTGGAGGAGTGCCTGAGGAAGCAGCAGGAGGAGTTTCCGGACATTGATGTGCGCGTTCGGCCGAAGAAACCGGCGCAGGCGAAGCCTTGAGGATGGTTCGAGGGGCTCCATGTTTTGGGATGTATTTATTGAGAGAGATTCGGGATGGATGTATCTTTATGTCGGATCGACTGAAACAGATAGATGGAAGCGAGTGCAGTGACCTGGCTTGCGCAGACAACATTGGCTATACCGGTTGCGAGGACATACCCATCATCAATAGGAACCACTACGAGTAGATTTTCCCTCCTAAAACAAGCTACAATCAGTTATGCAACAGATTGACTTTATATTCATGCATTTTTTTGGAAGCAAAATGAAGTAATTTTCTTCTGTCAGTGCTACTTTTTCTTCACTCTTTATTTCCAAAGGTCAGGCCAAGATTCCTCTCGTATCTTATAGTTCAAAAAACCCCCAATAGTAAGAAACACCATAAGATATCACTGGGTGGGGTCAGAGGAAGGGCTCGATATTTATTTCCAAGGCAGCACATGGAAGATGGAGTTCAAATGCAAGAATGACATCTGGATGTAGGACCCCCAGATGTCCCACCACCTTCCCTCGGGCCACGATCTCGGCGCACCGACCGGGTAGAAAACTCGCATCTAAAAACCACGTAACACGCATCGTGCGATGTGCCTAAAGTCGACACGAGAGTCGGGAAGACCGTCGAAGCTTACGTTCGGCGCCTCGAATGTGATACCCAGAGCCAGAGGGGAGTCCGTGTCCTTCCCAGGGAATTTCCAGCAGCTGCATCACTCGATCGAGCAACCCGTGAATCACTTCGAATCCCGGGGTCTTGTTATAATTTACGGCACACAGGTGACGTTCATTGCGAGCTCCGACATCTGCAGAGAGCCTTTGTCAATCCCTTTTGGAAACTAGTCACATCAGGTGACTTAAAAAAAATTCACCTTGTTTGGGCTCCTTGACAACAATGTCTGCCACTTCAAACAGTTGGAGAGGAAGAGGCATCTTCTTGTTGGCAGCCAAGGTCTTCAGCAAACCCGGTAGAAGCAAATTTCGGCACACCTGGAATTCCAGGGTCTTCGGATTGGAGACGTGGACGAGATTCGGCTCCTTGTCGGTCTTGCGCAGCTTCTCTCCCATGTCATCGCGTGA
This sequence comes from Darwinula stevensoni, assembly GCA_905338385.1. Lineage (NCBI taxonomy): Eukaryota > Metazoa > Arthropoda > Ostracoda > Podocopida > Darwinulidae > Darwinula > Darwinula stevensoni. The sequence goes on along the minus strand of CAJPEV010000802.1, from coordinate 84,711 downwards.
ACACTGATGAGATGAACTTACTCTTCAACAGACAGGTATTGCAAGGCATAAGAGATGAACTGGGGTAAAAATCCGACCAGAACAAACGTTGCAGCCTCGGTGAAGCCTGCCTGCGCGACGTGATGTCGTAACTGATCCGACAGCTTGTTGAGGGGGAACTGCTGGCCGATGGTGGATGCAGACGGGAAGGTTGGTTTTACATTATTGTACCCATAAGCAATTGCCACATCCTCATAGACATCCTGAGCATGCAGGATGTCATGTCTTGTGGGTGGGATCTCCACCATGATCTTGTCAGGATCAGATGAGATTGTCGATGGGATACACATTCGCTGCAGCAGGGTTCTCATCTCCTCCCTTGATATGCTGTAATAAAACACAAACATGCAAGTTTGAACCAAGGCAATTAATCAATAAAAAACTAATCCAATTAAACAAAGTACATTAAATTGATTACAGTTCTTCATTAACTTATTAATTATATTAATTTTATTACTTATAGGTAAGCTGGTAACCATCACTGCTCAATAATAGTAACCAGCCTGTGTTACCAGTCACACTGTATTACCACTTCAGTGGTAATACAGTGTGACTGTCAAAGCAATATCTGTCAAGCTAAGAACTGTCATCACTTGAACAAACAACCTCTTAAGGCCAAGTCCACAAGCTAGCTCCATCTCTATTCCTCTAATACAATACATAATTGCTAGTCCCTTTACCTCTGGATATCAACTCATCCGTGCATACAAACAAGACTATTTTTTAAATTTTCCATTGGCAATGGGTTACATATTTTTTCATATACTTTCCCCCACATACTTGCATCTGAGAAAGCATATCTTGACCACTCTTTTAATATACCTTCAGAGTTAGCCTGCAAGCAATAAATTCTAATTATAACCTGTCAATGAGTCAGACTAAGTGCTAAATCAACTGATAACCCTGTAGGAAGCCAATCAATTGCTCCATAACAGGCACCATCCAGGAACAACCAGGAAGTGGGAAAAGAAACTATAATGAATGTGCTAAAGTAAGTGACATTGCTCTTTCAACAAGGACTGAATTTCTGGCTTCACCAAGTATCTCATTACTCTTTAACTGCTATGGGTATGTGCTTTTTACTGTAACACAATGTGGACGAAGTGGGATGTCATAAGTTCAATTAATTCTTAACATAGTAAAAAAATATATAACCTCAACTGAATATGAAAACATTCATGGTTTTTTCTTAACTTAAACTCACAGCAAATGCTCTTCAATGCCTTTGAGGCACTACCCAATTCCAACATTTTCCCACAAATTATTTAGCCACATTATTAAAAACTTAAAAAAAAAGTAGAGATAGGATTGCATGATTATCTTAATACAGTCTGCAATTTGTTTTAAACCACACAGGGCACCACCATCCGAATGTCACCTTTGCCCAGTTCAAGGGCACCCATGACTCAAAAGTTGCAGGTTAAGAGAAATAGAGACCTAAACTGAAAGGAATTAAAAGCGCATAAAGAAACCTAAGATTCATGCAAATGAACAAAAAACTCACCTGATACCAATATCTCGACAAGCATCTTTAACTGAAACCTCCATAGTCCAATACTTGAGTTCAGGATAAAGGACCACCTCTCCCTGATCGTACTCCACTTCCACAGCTTCGATCTGCTGGCAATGCTCGCTGAACATGGTCACGATCGTATCGAGTACGATCTTGGCCTGAGAAGTGCAGTGAAGAGATAAGGAAACTTTTCAGATGACTCTCCTGTGGGAAGGCTAAGGCCATGAAAGGTGAGATGGAAAGTAACTTACTCTGTGTAGACTGGTGGCAGTGGACTCGATGAAAATGTTCTTTGTGTTGAGGCTGATCTTGCTATGCTCCCCATTAATGATAGGGGGCATGGAAAGAACAACACCATTTCGATCGGTGATCAGCGGATACACGAGCTTGTCCCGGATGATGGGGAGATACGGCTTCAGGTGGCTGTCAGTCTATGGGGCACAAGAACAAACCAGCATCACAATTCATTTTCATGCAGAGGGAATGAATTTTGAAGCATTCCAAGGGACTCACTGAATATAACTCCATCAATTCCACGGCAGTGAATTCTTTGGTTTGATTCAACGGTCGAAACTTGATATCCTGCGGTTTCCTTCCTTCATAAATGAATGGTCCCTGAATGGTATCCAGATCATGAGTGCCAATGGCCACCAAGCTTCGCTTCCGACCGATGTTGTGATGCAGCTTGTCTTGAAGGTCGATGAAGCTATCATAGATGGGCTTGGTGAACCTGATTCCACGCAGCACAGCAGCAACAGCAAAAGGTCTAACCTCCTTGATCTGAAATTAAAAGCAGCTTTTTGAAGTATACCAACAGTCAGATACCTTACTCCCTGTCCTAGATGAGAGGTCGACTCACCGTGGGCTTCACAATAAGTCGGAGGGTCTCTGACGGCTTCAGCGATGTGTAACGTGGGATATCTAGTCTGCAATTGAAAATACCCATTAGAGACTGCACCTCGAAGCAAGTGACTCAGAACACCTACACTGAATTGAAATTTAAATGCTTCAGTTTCTTTACCAATTCAAATGAACTTGGTTTAAAATGACGTGAATGCATGATTCTTCTCATGTATTGCCATATCTCTCAAAAAGCAGCTCAACTCAAATTTAAATAAATAGAAATAAAGTTAGCCTGTTTAGAAAAAGCACACTTTCTCCTCAGTAGGAGTAAAGGCACATGTGCACCAAGGACAGAGAATGGAAGATATTCCATGCATTTATGCATCATGGTCCAAGCAAAGCTCTGGGGCCAGACCATGAGGACAGGTGTGGTATCTGAAGGCGCTGTGTGACAATGGGCATAAGTATTTCTGGAGGAAAAATGATGTATTTAGTAGTAATCTTCATTAGTTTACACATAACATAAATGCTGCTCATATCAAAAGTTTAGATCAACTTTACATGAGGTTAAAGGATTACAAGGTTGACACTGAGGAGGTCTTAGTGAAGTCAGGAAGGATTTACATGGAAAAAAGGGAACCTAGGGCTCAAATCAGAACATGCATGGAGAGAGAGTTCCCCAATGAGAGATTCTTTCTGTCACTGGCCTAAACTATCAGAAAAATACTTAAAAACTGTTTCCCCTCAGCTGTTGCAGAGCTAAACATGGAACAACATAACTCTTTCCCCTTCACCTAACACCATGGTACACCCTCCTCGTGCCGGCAAAACCCCAAGAAACGACACACGGGAACTTGGTTTGACACTGACTTGCCAAGGTAAATAAGAAGAGCTCTCCTGATGCCTTCAAAACACAGGAGGTCGTATCTGTTGGCAGCCACCTCGACCTTGTACTGCACGACTTCCTTGCCCCCTTCGTTCTCCACAACCTGTAAAAGAAGAAAATGAAGTTGCAGTGGCCATTTTTGTCTTCACATGCTGAATGCGCATGTTCACAAAGCTCCCCTCAAGGGGACGGATAGAGCTGCCCCCTCCTGCATTATTTTGTCGTTTATAGGATAAATTATGGGGTTTCTAGACAATGAAACTAACCACATCATCGATTTCCAGGCCAAAACTGAAGCAGAGCTCATCGAATTTCTGCTCACCTACGATAGAAAAAGAGAACACAACCGAATCCATTCACACATCTGACAAAACACGACGAAATCGTTCAACCGGCAAAGACCTAGGCCTACCGAGTAAAAACCTGGAAAGAACTCACTGAATTCTTTTCCCAGCGACCCCAACAACGCATCTCTGTCGACCGACACCGTCGGCATGGCGAAAAGCGACACACCTCACCCACGAACCACGCCCACTCCCTTCAAAAACCCCGAAAACCCTACGCGACAACCGGAAAGCGAGTCACCCCCCTATCGCATTGCATCAGCCCCACGTGGCAGGGCAGCCTCGACTGCGCCCCGCCATGTCGACTGCACCTGGGCACCCACCGCGCATGCGCCATGTCTCATCCCACCCGCCGCCTCGTTCCCGCTGAATGCTCGGTTCAAAGCTCAAGGTTTCAGGATGCGAAGTGGCAGTTCTGCCTCCTGTCGAGGTCGAGCCTTCATTTAACCCACTGGCTTTGGAATTATTATACCATCTGCGTACCAAATTTGTGCAGAACCTTATCCTCAAATGCACGTGTTATAGTTCGCGCACAACTGAGAATTTTGTCTGTAAAGGTTAAAACCATAGAAAATAGGTTTCCGATGGTCAACATTGGAACCCACGTGAGAAGTTCGCGTGTAAAATATAGATACGAGACGGTCCCGTACCTCTACGAGACCGTCTGGCCTGGTATCAATACGACGAGACGGTCTCGCAAATCGATGCCAACGGGTTAATCCGAGATGTAACTAGTTTCCAAGCGGGGTCGGTAAGCTTATTTGTGGGAGCACATCTAGTCACCTTCTGCATAGCCCACCTAATATCCACTCATTATGCCTCTTTCTTCATGAAGGGATCCAACACGCGTTTGCTAACCTGCAAGAGGATCTGACGCAAATCGAGCCGCAATTAAATTAATTAAATTAACGCAATTTAAATAAACTTCCTCTCGTTCGGCCACTGCCAACTGGAAACACCTACTACTCTCAACGTCGCCCATTCCTTCAATGAAGGAAGCGCTCGACCGTCGCTCTTTTCCTCTTCTTTTCGTTCAAACGCCAACTTTGACTGGGAAGTCCCGGAGTGTTTCTCGCCTTTTTGTTTCCCCTATTTGCGGGCGCCTGTCTTTTCTCAAACTTGAGTTTGAGAAAACTCATGCGGCCGCATGACTCGTCAGGAGTCAGGAGTCAGGAGAGTTAGTGATATCAAGAGGCGATTTCGCACATTTCGATATCACATGTCGAGGTCGAGCGTTCCTTAATTTAAGGTAGGCCTGACCCTCTTAAAGCTAAATATTTTTGTATTTTTGTTATTTTTTTTTTTTTTTTTTTACTATCCTAGTTGCTTACTGTCTAGTACCTACGTCAAAATTGCCCCCCACCTTTTTGCCTGTCCATGAAAGCATCTAGTTTCTTCTTAAAGATAGTCACAGAAGGGNGAGAGTCCCGAATGAGCGCGTTTCCTTCGAGGAAATCCAAGAGATGGTCCCTTAGTATGCTCTCCATGATCTTCCCTGGGATACTCGTGAGACTTACCGGCCTGTAATTTCCTGGATGACTCTTTTCGCCCTTCTTAAAGATCGGTACGACGTTTGCTCGTCTCCAGTCCTTAGGTACTTCCCCGCGCGAAAAGCTGCTATCGAATATAATTCTTAGCGGAACCGATATTTCGCTCGCGGTTTCCTTAATGACTCTCTTGGGAATCCCATCGGGGCCAGTCGCTGCGCCCACCGCCAACTTCCCTATCATATTCACGATCGTCTCCTTGGTGATGGAAATATCCTCGATGCGAGCCGAGGTCACCTCCTCCAAAGTCGGTGCCGAGTCGGATTCCACAGTGAAAACGGAAGCGGAGAACTCGTTAAGTATACTGGCCATATCCTTATCGCTTGCAATCAACTCACTCTTTTCGTTCATTAGCGGCCCGATCGACTGTTGACACCCCTCCCTTCAGAAGAAAACAGGGCAAAGATTGCTCAGCTGCATGACAGATTCTAATAACTCCTTTTGAGGGGATTTTCAAGCCCCCTCTTGATTTTCTTTGAATAAGGGGGGAGGTTGCCAGAGAAGACCCATACAAGCCTTCCTTGCAGGAATTGCAAGGAATTTTTTTCTCTAATGACTTGCTCACAAACCCACCAATGTACTCCACTACATTCATGCAATACAGGGACAAGTGGATGGGACTTGGCAAATGGTTGTTTTCATTGTCTATGTCTGCATTGCAGTCCATGTTTGCCTCTGAATCACTTCTCCTTTCCAGACAGACATCATATGATGACATAGGCATGTTCCTGTCGAAAATTCAAACACAAGTGATGATGCTCATGAAAATTTCACCCTGTACATTTTTAACTAAGTAGGAATACCTGCAAGTGGCAAAGAGAATTGAGGTTTCATCTTTTGCTTGGCAATTGCCTGTTTCTTTTCCTTTCACTTGGTGGTGCATCAGTAGTTTCTTATAAGCTGACTGAAACTGTGCAGCAGTAGGATTATTGTTGTACCCTCCTTGACTTCGAATGGAGGAAAAGAACAGCTCAAGATGATCTTGAGATAGCTTGTAGGTAAGGAGGTAACTGAAATAAATATAGGAAACTCATTTAGTGTATGACCAGTCACGACTGATAGCACTTTAAATTTGGAATTCAGAATCATGGTAAACCTACAATATATGCAATTTATTTGCACATCTGCCTGTAGGCAAGCTCATGATTTCAACTAACAAGTTTCTTTTTAAATTTTTGCAAACATTGTCCCAGTGTAGATTTTCAATATTTAATGGAATCTCTGGTGAGTAGTGACAGTGATAATATACTAATATGAGCAGCTGCAAAGAGTCCGACATACCTCAAGGACGAATCCAGTGGCTTAACATGATCTTCAAAAATTCCTTGAATGCTGATGATGTCTGCCACCAATCCAATGTTTGATGTCTTTCGAGGTGTAGTGGCAAGAATCTGACCACTAATACAAATTTCAGCTTCAGAGGGTAGCTAGTAGCTTCCATTAAAAAGGACGTCCAGAGGTGTTCATTAGAGGTGGACAATGGGGCTATGAAGTCTTTGCCAAAGGGACTTCTGGAGTTGAGAATGTCAAATAGACTGAAAAAGAATTATGATATTTAAGTTTAAAACTTTAAAAGTAATTTTCTCAATTTCTCAAGAATATTCTTTCTTACGTGTCTATCAGACGTATGAATCGGCATGTTGCTTCACAGCCCTGGAAATCTTCCAAATTCAGATCATCAGAAAGGAACTGCAAAGAATCTGCAACAGATGAACTAAAAAGCTGAGTAGCCAAGTGAACCTTCATTTTTTGTTGATGCCACTTCATGTGGGCCTGTCTCAGCTTATTGCCAGTATGCAGTCGCTCTTTCTGCTGCAATGCATGCAGTTTCTCCAGGTAACTCCATTTGATCTCCTATGAAATGAGTATTTAATCAGGCTACTAGTTCCTATTGTATATCCATGGAGTGACAAAAAGTGACACACATTTGGAATTTAAATGTCTCATGGAGTCAAATGTTTCCATAACTCAAAAGGTAAAATAAAGTATGAAGTTTGGAGTCTTAGTGCACCACTAAGTATTGTAAATCATGTTACCAAGATGACTAACACAGACAGCACATTCCTGTGCTCTGACAATCATGCTCTCACCAACTCTTGTTATCCATCATATGTTCTTATTATTACATAATTCAATTACTTGTTTATGTAAACCTTTGAGATGTCAATTTCATGAATTGTCGAATTTTGAAATGTCAAACTCCAAAAGGTTGTCCTTTGTACCATTTGTCTTTGTTTCTGTGTGTTCTACATGTTAAACTATAGATTGCCCAATAAAAAAAGATCGCTGAATGTTTAATTGAGAAATACACCTCCACAAAGTATGCAAGCTGTTCAGCAGTCCAACAATCTATGTTGGAATGTCATTTACTGGGTTAAATCTTCATGGAATTCTTCATACGGTGGAAAAAATGAATACTGTTGACTATTATATCTAAAAAAAAAGAACGCTTGGAAATGTGTCTCATTAATTGCCACACTTTGTACAAGGAAGACAAAAGTTCAGACCTGTCCATTTTCATCCAAGAATGTCCCTCTTTGGCAAAGGCAGTTCCTCAAGATCTTCATCATATGGCATGCATCTAATATGAATCTCACGGTTTCACCATTACTTGGATGCCTCATTGTGGGATTCATCTCACTGGCAGATAATGTTGCCCCCAATTGCCTGGTCATACTCATGTTGCAGGCAGTTCCATCAAATGTGATGGAAATGACCTTTAGAGAGGAGAGAAATGACTTAAATGTTCCATGAAAATAGGCTTCATATAAAAGGGAAAATATTAGTTACACAAAGACTGTAAATTTGAGTCAGACTTCATGTACAATATCAGGAGGAGGATGTGGACATAGCCAGAACAGCCAGGAGCAGGAATTCATTCAAGGGAAACTGAAGTAAAAGAAAAAATGTTGAAATAGGGTTTCAGGGGATAGGCAAAGAAAGGATAGAAATGAACTGGTGATAATCACTATGAAACTGTAGCTCGAGAGCAAGGAACGTACTTTTACTCTAGCCTCATGACAGAGGGAGAGGCATTGGTGCACAAGATTGGCCCGCTCTGTACCATCAAGTCCATCAATCAAGAAGTACCCAACTGGGACTTTCCATGCCCCATTTACACCAACCACCATAAATACCAGTGCATCCTTTGCAGGAGGTAGTGAGTCCGTTTCGACCCCGGTCCCCATGTCCACATATCCTTGGAACTTCCCAGTTGTGCTGTTCCACTGGATATGCTTCCGAATGGCCATTTCATCGAGTGTCATCGCCCCAATCAGCTCCTTCCCTTTGTCTTTCATCTTAGAAGCTTGAACTTTCAGGGCACAAAATGCTTCTTCTGCAGAAGGCAATGAATATCAATTCTTAGAAAAGACTAATATAGCAAGAAATCAGATCCCAGGTCACAATTGGTAGGGACGCCACTTACATGTGGATCCAGGAGCCCCATCGATGGATTGATACCAATGCCGAATTGTTCTCTCGTGAGGCAGACAGAAATCAAAGGTCTCACGGACATACTTATAAGCACGTGGACTATAAAAATGAAGTGTAAGGGCAAAGGCACGCAGTTCAGGAGGATATTGTGCATTTGCCTTCCCATCCAGCTTTCTCTTCAAAAGGTCCAAGGTTGAGCCAGAAAAAGATTGCTCAAGGAGGTGACTCACATCATATTTTACAAGCTTCTGGTCTTTCAGGTCTTGCAGGACTTCCTGCAGCGATTGAACTTTCTTCATCAATCGGATTCTTTTCCTTCTTACAAACCGCAGGTGATCCTGAGTTTCCCTGAGTTTCACCTGCCTCTCATCCAATTTTCTTTTTAGTTTCCTGGGACTTTCAGCAACAGCATATCCATGATCTGGAATTGTGGACTTTGAACTTTCAGTGATTGAACTTTCTTCATCAGCCAAGTCTTTTAGCATGAGCCTCAGATGATCTTGTGTTTCCTTCAATTTAGCTAGCTAGTTATGCCTACTCAGGCAAAAGAATAGGTTGGACTGTTCAAAAGTAATTTAAAAAAACAGAGTTCCAGAGTTGCTTCAAAATACCCTTTAATCCTAAGATGGCGGACTAGTTGGACTACCCTTTACTGACTCATTCCTGCTCTAGGTATGTATGTGTACTCTTTGGTGCAGACTGTCAAGACTCGAGAAACAGCCTCATCAACACGAGCAGCTCCTGACTTACCCAGCAACTCATTGCCAACAGCATCCAAAATCTGGGATTCAAAGTCCGTCAATTCCAGATCATGGATATGCTGTTGCTGAAAGTCCCAGGAAACTAAAAAGAAAATTGGATGAGAGGCAGGTGAAACTCAGGGAAACTCAGGATCACCTGCGGTTTGTAAGAAGGAAAAGAATCCGATTGATGAAGAAAGTTCAATCGCTGCAGGAAGTCCTGCAAGACCTGAAAGACCAGAAGCTTGTAAAATATGATGTGAGTCACCTCCTTGAGCAATCTTTTTCTGGCTCAACCTTGGACCTTTTGAAGAGAAAGCTGGATGGGAAGGCAAATGCACAATATCCTCCTGAACTGCGTGCCTTTGCCCTTACACTTCATTTTTATAGTCCACGTGCTTATAAGTATGTCCGTGAGACCTTTGATTTCTGTCTGCCTCACGAGAGAACAATTCGGCATTGGTATCAATCCATCGATGGGGCTCCTGGATCCACATGTAAGTGGCGTCCCTACCAATTGTGACCTGGGATCTGATTTGAACGATATAATCAGAAAAGATTCTTAACTGTAAGTAACGGAAGACGTCTTCTTCGTAAAACACGGGACTTTCAAGTTCGAAGATTCTACTTTCTGTTTCCCTTCCTCGACTAACCCCGCTACTGTGAATTAGTGAAACTTTGAAAGTCCGGACGCTATAGGTTCAATTGATTTGCAACCTATTCCCTTGGAAGAAATTACAGAAAATGCTCGCTTCGGCTCTTTCTCGTCCATGCGTACGTTCCGTGACACGAAAGATGAAACGTCCTGGACGACGCTAATCGGTGTCACCGTTTTTGTTCGTTGTGATTGGGTCAAATGAGGTGAAATCTCAAAGCCGATTGGTTGAAAGCTTATTTAAAGCATGTTGGAAGTTTGTTGCAAACCTAGTTTCCATCGTACCTTATTACCTGCACGAACTACCGTACTTTTACTGTTAAAATCAATTTCCGTTCCAAAACGTTCCAAAACGTTCTCAATCCGACGGAGAGAAGCAAGGGTTGAGGGGGCAATAGGGAAATACCTGTAGTGTTGATGTTAAATTAATACAATCTTGTTGAAGGGGTTTCGTTTTTAGGGTCAGTGGAGATGCCCTCCATTCTCTTCAGTGAAACTAAGAGAATGATGGTCACTTGGACGAGTGACGTTGTAAAGTATCTCGTGAACAAGATCCTTATTTCTCCTACAAGGTAGCTGAGGAGGATCTGCCACACTTGACAATCCTTGATTTTATGCAGTGTGGCAAATGTCGCCTTTCGTATTGTCCGAGATGACTGTCATGGTCGTATATGTGATATTTGACTTGTCTTATTCACAAATGTGTCCCAAATTCAGTTCTGTGCTTGACGGACTACCCGAGGATCGAGAACGCGAATGAATCCTTCGATGCGTGGACGGGTGAGCATCCAGCCCCACGCGGTGGGGTGGTGAACTTCGCCTGCAATCACCCGAGAGGATTCAAGGATGGAAAGAAGGAGCACCATGCTGAGTGCTCTTTGGTTATACCTGATGCCTGGTGTACGACATTCGTCGAGGGCGAGAAGGATCTCTGCCCTCATCCACGTGAGTAGGTTCAAGTTCTTCAGTAGGTTCTTCATTTGTGTTGAACACGAATGGTTTCCATCGACCAACAGCGTTGGTAAAATATCTAGACAAAAGTGCTTCTTGCTCCTTGCTATGCGCGGTTGTCGTGCATGAAAGCGTAATAGTTGAACATAAAGAATTGATATGAGAATGATACGAGACCGATGACGCAATCAATCCGCATGCATGAACAGAGGAGATTGGGGCGCATCGATGATGAAAAGAGAATCTTTTGCTAGGAATAAAGGGATGGTATTCGTAATGGTTAACATCTTCCGAACATTACTCCGAGAAAATGATAGGCTATGGGCCTATTCGAAAGCTACGTATTTGAAGAAATAAAATACTCGGCGGGGTCGTAGAATCCTGGAATTGCAGATCGCCGGCGGAGGTGTCGTATTTAATGCAAGTACGGCATTGATAATGGCGAAGTGCAAAATTGAGTGCACACGCAGTGATCGGCTCCGTGTTGAAAAAGTTTATTTTATCTTCTCTTAAGTCATTCCATGTGGCTTCATCTTTCCCTACCTACTTCAATTATCAAGTGCCTTGCTTCTTTTATGAGTTGAATGGGAGTCTTTTCACATTAACGTTCGATTGAACCTCTGGAATGTGAGGGATTCCACTTGAATCCCTGCATAATTTTTTTCTATATAAATGCTTTCCCTGATTTGTTTGAGACTCATCCACTGACGTCCATGAAACATTTCAATCGATGCAGTTAGAAAGTAACGCATGCTGTCCTATCACATATCAGTAAATTTTGCTGGAGGTCGTACTATTTTCGAAAATATCAGCAGCGCGTTGTGATAGAAAGTCATGACAATAGAGTCAATGAAAATATAATATTTGTACGATAAGAGATTGACTTGAGGTAATTTGGAGAACTAAAGTAAGTAATAATGAAATTGGATGACAGTATACATTTATGGGCGCTTCAGGAAAATGGGAGCTATCTGATTGGAAAGAAAGTTCTCGGAATTTCTTGAATATCCAGTACAATTTTTTTCCAGAGCATGCTAGAATGTTCTGCGTGTGTTTATAAGTAGGTCGTGTCCTTCGGCATACAACCGTATATTATTACAGCCCTGGTGCTCTCCAGCCATGAACCAGCCCTACCCTCTTACTAAGGAGCAAGTTCGCCTGCTTCTTCTTTATGACTTC